>CAJNDT010000957.1:954897-1147122 GCA_905221615.1 Symbiodinium sp. CCMP2592 | reverse complement strand
AAAATACCTGTAACGCCAAAATAGCCTATAGAAATAAAGTTCCTAGCGTAAGTCGCCGATAACATGCGTATATTTCCATAAAACAGATTTCTTTGCGGGATTATACTTAAAAGAGGCTCCTTTGGAAAATAGCTTATTTTCAAATCCTGAGCTGCCCAAATCTCTTCTATCGAGGCCTTTTCTGTTCAGCTGTTGGCTGCGATTCGCACTGCTTCCTGGTTTCAGACCTGGAACATTAATTCATGCAGTGCATGGACTCTAATATAGGTATACCACGTAGTAATATATTATAGGATCGGATTTTTTAAATAAGGACCGATATAGCTTTGCACAAAACGAAAGACCGTGATCCCACCAGCTGCGCAGCCATGGCTTCGCGTGTCCTGTTCATGTGTGCAAAGGACAAACCCACATAATTATACTTCAGAGCAACAGCCGTGCATCAGCAGGAGAATCTTTCATGGTCCCCGTCCTCGGTCCGCAAGATGATTGTGACGGTGTAGCCTACGAGTTTGATCGGGCAATTCGTTGACTTGCTGGGCCTTGCACTGTTGTCGTATTTGTTGTTCCATTGAGGTTTTGTTGGGCTCAAACCAGTCTTGAAGTTGGGGCGCTCCCGACTGCAGCTATGAAGCAAGATTTGGAGACGATCCGCAAGATTCGCCGTCGCATCGGTAAGAAAAAACCCATGGTTATGATGCCAACAAATGACGAACCCGGATACAAAGCTTGTTGGTACTATGGGCTTGCAGTTCAACAGCGTTGCCCTGCTTGTCATGGTGAAGTACTTCGGGGTTGAAAAACGTGCTACCATCCCCTTCTTGGAGAAGGGGGTTCCTTGTCATTCAACATATGCATCATGAATATTTATCTCGGGGGTTTAGCTATATGTCTCAGGTTGGGAAGCTCTTCGAGAAGCTGGGGCCACGATCCAGCCGAGAAGGAAGCTTATACTGCTGCGTGGGATTTGCGAATGCTGCATTCCTTCGCACTGAAGCGCTCCCGCGACGCTGCCTATCGAGGGCAGACCCCTCGCGCATGAAACTTATACTGCAGCTTTGAACTCGGTTTCAAGGTCAGCATTTAGGACTAACGGCTTTGATTTCGGCTTAGGGTTTGAACAGTTCATCTGTTTTCAAAATGTCCGAAGCCTGAAGCGACAAACCGATACCTGCCGATCTGCCCCCAAGCCCTTGCTCGTTTGCCTCAGCCTCGCAGTTCCTCAGTTGTTCTAAGTAATCTACAAAAAAAATAACTATGCAGGTGCCATCGTGGAGCTTCCGCGCGGCCATCCTACCTCAAACTTCCGCGCACACAGTCCCGCAGTCCTTTCGGGCATGCATCACAACAACATTTTCCGTACACCCACTAAATACAACAAGTGGTAAAACTCACATGAAAACTTGTTGAACAACTCCACCCTGAATTCAGACCTCGACTCGCAAACCTTCAGCCCCTAAGCTCCTTATCCCAGTTAAACCCTTGGCCCGAACGTGCAAACCACTTTGAACTCCTCAACTTTCCACCACATTTCGAACCTCCAACCAACCGGCACCCTCAAATCCCGAAGCCTTTAATCTTTCGCTCTGACAGCCGCTTAAGCCCACGTCGCCAGGGGTTGTGCAGTGCGAGACCCCCCCACCACCCCACAACCTCACGAAAATCTGTCTACCTGCAAGCCCTTAAGCCCTTAATCCCGAAACTCCTGAACCCCTACTTAAACTGCTGAGTGCTCTCTGTGTGCGTGTGTGCAAATTCATGTTGAATTCGTTTTTTCCTCTTCGAGGGGGTGGTGGCTCAAGGCGTTCGGCTCAATTGCTGCATTTCGTGCGTGCGCATCAAAGGACATTGTGCCCAAAAAACAAGTTTCCGTTCCGTGTGCAGTGATGAATTATATACATACATACATGTATGTATCTATCTATATAATATGGTCCGCCCCCCCCTCCCCCACAAAAAAAAAGCCAACAGGTAGGTCCTGGGACACCCCGGCCGACCGACCCGCCCCCTTATTCGTGTCTTAATTTTCATATTCTAAATTCTTCCTCCCCCTCTTCTGTCCTTCTTCTTCCTTTTCCTTGTCTTCATCCTCCCCTCTTTCGTTTTTGACATCCCCTGAAAAGCCAGAATTCACCGATTTTTACCCCTCTCTCCCGTTCATTTTGGTCGCCTTCTTCGCTTTTCATTTGTATCGTCATCTCTTTCATGTTCTTCCCCCTTCCTTACCTCTTTCGTTCTGTTTTTCCATCCTCGCCTTCTTCATTTTGAAAGTGTCCTTAGCCTATTTCGTCGTCTCATCCGTTGCCGTTTTAATCGTTAGTATTTGTCCGTTTCATCCGTTTATCCCTAGGGTTCTTTTTGCTTTAAGTAGGTATTTTTCGTTTTCCGTGTTTGTCAACAAGCTTCCTATTTGCCTCTTTATTGGTGCCTGTTCGGTTTTACCTCAAAATTCTCAGAAAATCTTCAGAAATGTATGAATTTTCCTGTGTGTAGGGTTTAAGTGTCTCGTTCAATTTCTAATTGGATTTTGAGAAACCTAAGTCATAAATGACCTTCCTCGCCTCTTTCGTTTTACCCCTCCTTCACCACCTGTTGCGTTTCGTGTTTGTCGTTCCTCGCCTCTTTCTTTTCTTTTTGTTTTGTCGTGTTGGGTGGTTGTGGTGGTTTAGGCTTAGGTCTTAGGCAGTGACTTGTATAACTCGGACGACTTCAAAACCATCTTTAGTTTTGGATGGTGCGCTTCTGCTCGCTTGTTTCAGTGCTAGCTGGTGCTTGCTTTTCATGTCTGTTTGTTGAAGCAGTTGCAACTTTCAAGCTTGAGCGAACTTGTGTTCGTATCCAGAGCTTTTCTTTGAGAAAGCTTTTGCTTTTACGAAAGCAATGACGCCTCAAGTTCAGATTGAGCTTGACACAGCTTTGCCAAAAGACCTAGAAGAGGAACAGTTAGCCTTTGAAGGCAGTTGGTCGTCCGATGAGGAAGCGCATGATGGTGAGAACGAGGAAGATGTTGAGAAGTCTTTGTCAGAGCTGGCTACAATAAAGGAAAAGCTCAAGGACGACCAGAACAACCACGATATGATGAACACGATCCTCAACAAATTTCTTGTCCAGCAGTATCACACGGCCATCAGGGATGCTTTGAGGTCCGTGAGGGTGCAGAAGGAGGATTATGACTTCAACATCTTTAACATTTGGACAGATGTTTTGAAGAAGCCCTACAAGATTGAGGTGAATTCAAGTACAACTTACCGCACGCTTCGTCGTCTTCTTTTCGACGAGCTCAAGAAGACCTTCCTCGCGAACAACTTGAACAAGACCGAAGTTGAGACCATCGGACTGATTGACTTCGTGATGGAAAATGGCGAGAAGTTGTCATCAAGAGCCAAGAACTTGAATCTAGCACAGCGATCACCCTAACCTAATCGACCTTTGGCACGACGACTCGTAAGCTCTTCATTTGCAGCCAGCGGTTCTATTCCGGGTTAAGTCGATGCTTCCTCACGTGTGCCCATCCAATACCACACAATTTAGTGACCAATGACACTTGCACATGGACAGATCTGGCATCATCTGGCAACCAATACATGAAGACGGACATGAATTGCCTTGCCTCGAGAACGCCTCCCCGAAATTTGGCAAGCTGTCTCTGGACTGGGTAAACAAGGAGTGCCTTGAGCCAACAAGGCATGCACAAACGCTTCGATCACGGCGGTAAAAGATAATGAGCTATTCTGCGCTCTGACTCCGTGCAGGAACGGTCACAGAAACTCTGAATGCCTACAGTCATGCAGACGAAATGCGCAAGTCCTGCTTGCTTGCGACTAACTGCCACTGGCCCACAAACACAGACACGGCTTCTGAAGGTCGACACTCCTCCGACTAAGCACAGTTCAGGTTTTTTGTGAAGGCGTCTCATGGGGTGAGATCTGCTCTGACTGGTGCAGGGCGGAGAAAAGCCTCCCAAGTTCTACGCCTCCACCTCCAGATCGCCGCAAAAGCTCGGAAGCTCAAAAATACTTCAATCCTATAAGAACTCGCAGCTCAGCCCCTGAGTGGAAGGTGACTTGTCCTCAGCTACTCCTCAGGACTGAATGGCGGTCGCTGCACAGCTGCTGTCCTTCCGTCCGATCTAATACCCCAGCGGATTGTGCTTGCCTCATGGTGCCCTTCTCTCTCGCTTTCCGCAGGGCCGTTCATGCAAAAGTGCCCATGCATTACAACCATATCTCGCTCTCCATTTGGTGAACCCCTGTGTCGAACAAAGAGCTGAAAGAACCGGAGTTGGGGCAAGTCAAGCAGGCGCTTAAGCGTCAAGTTAAGCGTGAAGCTCCTGCATGAAGTTCAGGAGGGTTTTAGATCGCTCCACGGCCCTCGCTCTTCCCCTCTTCTCTCTCTCTCTCTCTCTCTCTCTCTCTCTCTCCGTCGCTCCTCTCTGCCTCTCCACCTGCGCGCACATCTTTTAGCACTCGCAATCAACAAGCAGGCGAGGGTTCAGAGGTTGGCTGACTCCATCTGTCGCGTCAGTGTACATACATACATGCATACATACATGTATAATATAGAATATCGACATGTATATGCATAATACAACATGTGCACGGCCCCTGTGCTAAGGCGTCCCCCGGGCTCCACTGCGGGTTCTTCAGCAGCGCCGGCAGGGCGGCAGCACTAGGCCCCAACCTGTGGGCAAGCTGGAACGGCTTCACACAGGTTTTCGGCTGAAGAGGCTTGGGGTTTGGGTGTTTACGTTTGGGTGGGTTGCAGGATCGGACCCCCAAGGCGAGATGAAAGGGTTCAAGGCTTCAGGGTTGCATTGCAGTTCACTCTGAGAGTCACTGGTGGCTCGCTGAGCCAGGCACAGCTTCTGAAGCTCAGACGGTATGCTGCTCGACACCTCGGAGAAGGATCTCAGGGAAGCTCTACAGCAACTATCAAGGCTTCTTGAAGATTCTGTATGATATATGTCTGCGTCTTGGCTTGTGGGTTTAGGAGTTCCGGGTTAGGGAAGCCTTGGTGGTTTTGGGCTTCCTGAGATCAAGAAGATCTGTGACACTCTGAAGCTGTAAAACACCTGCAAATCGCGTCAAGGAGCCCATGAAGGAACCTGCAAACAAGGGGCATGGATTTTGGATGCCGTGCGCGGCGAGATCCATCCCTGCACGGGACACCGTGGGGCCCCGCTGGGCAGGAGTAATCTGCAATCCCTCCACGTTTCTAACTGTGATGGGTGATTCTCTCCGACAGCACGAGCTACTCCCATTTAAGCCTTACCTTTGGTTTGTAGGGAATGGAGGAATGGGATACAATTATAACTACTATGACTACCCAAAGGTAAGAAGCTGGCCATCACCCCTAAACCCTCTCTCTCTCTCTTCTCTCTCTCTCTCTCTTCTCTCTGTCTCTCTCTCTCTCTCACACAGGCACTCGAAGCCCCCCTAAACCCGAAATCCCGGCAGCCAACCTTGATGAAGTTCCAAGCCATGGAGAAGGCGGAAGAGGAGCGAATCACAAAGATCTGGGACACCTCGCGGCGTCTGCGAAGGTTCTGCTGCGCCAACTCTCCTGGCTACCTGAATACCGTGGGGTTTAGGTCCGGTTTTAGGGCTACTGGATTCCAGCTAACTAGCTCTTTTTTGTCTTGATTGCTTGCTTGCACGACGTCGGGGCTTGGTGTCCCAAGCCCCGTGCATCCCTGCTCATGATTTTTCGCTTCCCCGTCTCTTCACTTCACTTCACAGGGGATGGGTTCGCGCGCGAACCCCGTTTTGGCGGTGGAAGAGGCTTTGGGTTTTCAGCGGTCGGGAGATTATGTACTGGCGGTCGGTGCGGTTGGTGAAGTACGGCTGGCGAGGAAACCGACCCTCTCTTTGCACTAGTCTCTCTCTTTCTCTCTCTCTCTCTCTCTCTCCGAACGGCTTGGTACACCGTCGTGCCAGTTTTTGGGAGATGATCTTTGGCCTGAGCTAAACGGCACAATATCGAAGAGACGAGGACGGTGATTCTTGCTGCAGCAATCTCGTATTTTGCAACTGCTAGACGAGCAATATCATTCAGTAGACCAGACTCGTTCACTCAAATGCACTCTTTGCCCGGCTGTGCCTGCTCCATATAGTGCCTCGGCCACAAGTGTTGACGATCCGCAATCCAGTCCGAGACTAGGTCTTCATGCCACTGCATGACAGCGGATACGAGTTCAAAACCACACGGACATGTTTGAACATATGTCGAAGTGCTTGCTCCCGGAGGCAGGCTACATGCCTGCACAGACAGACTTTGTAGCTCGCAGGTGCTTTCCTACCCGATCTTCCACCCTCTCCTCTTCGGCTCAAGTCCTTCGGCCAGAGGGCTGACCAGCCCCAAGCAGGATCTTCAGCTTCTCCACCAAGGCGCCGCTGGAGACCTGCCTCGCTCGGAGTTCCTATTCAACCCGCATCTTTTCGCCTTTCAAGTAGCTTTCTGGTGTACTTTCTGGCAATGTGCAAAACACGGGCCCGTATGATGTTGCTTTCTGTATTTCTAAGATCATGATGAGTGATGTCTTCAAGATGGAACAGTCAAGCCGAAACCCTGAAGTGCATGACTAGGCGATGCCGCCCTAACTCGCCCAGTGGCCAAAGGCTCAAGCCCTGCAGATCGTAGATCTGCACATGGCCAGCTAACTTGCCAGTGGTCGTAGTTTGAGCAGATAGCCAAACGTCCACATACTCTGCCACGAAGACGCCGAACCTGCCGAGTTACGCGCGATGTGTTGGGGATATTCCAAACGAAGGACTTGGGTCTGCACTGTGAGCACGGTATAGGGTTGCATCACCATAATGCAGCACTGCAGATCGGGCCTTGCAAACGGCAGAAAACCTAATCAACCGCTACTCAGGGCCGGAACCCCCCGATGCACCAAGCCATCCCAGTAAATCACAATTCACTCATGCACCAGTGAATCATAGCCACAGGCAGGTTCTGTGGCCTTAGTCGCCATCAATTCAGTTGACGGGTGAGCAAACATTGCATCTCATGCTTCACTCCCAATCGCAACACTTTGTTGAGATCCTGTCTGACATGTCCCACCACATTTTTACTTACTGTTTCTACAACCTTAAACCCTACAGTCCTACAGCCCCAAACCCTCAAGTTCTTGAAGCCACCAATCAAACTCCCGAACTCCAACATCCCTTTTGGAACGAGGTCTCTCTGAAGTGCCTCCAAGTAAACCCTAAACCTACCCGAAACCCCGAAAACCCTCTCCACCAAACCCCTCAAAACCCTAGGCCCTAAACCCTAAACCCCTAAACCCCTTGAACACCCTACAAGTAACCCCTAAAACCCTAAAGCCCCACCCTTTGAACCGCGACCCGGGTGAGCCTCCGGAGCTGATCCTCGTCGGCCTTGGGAGCCGCCGAGGAGTGGGCGGTGCCCACGTGGTAGATGCTCACCTGAGACGCCTTTAGCCTAAAGACGAGGGATTCTCTGCGTCTACTTATACAGTATATCTATCTATATGTTATAAATAAATACATAATTATAGATAAATAAATAAATAAACAAATAAATAAATAAATAAATATATATATATATATATATATATATACACATAATACTCATGTTCTATGTACGCAGACATACACACCTGTCTGTGTGCGACGCTGCGTGGCTGGTGCCCGGCAGCAAAAAAGCGACCGAGGAAAGCTGTGTGAGGGTGTTTGACAACACCTCATCCCCAAGAGCACCGCAGCACGAAAGGGGTCAACCCTGCATGAATCAGGACTTTCAGACCGACACCCGAATGTCAAAGCTATGTGCATCACGACGGTCCACACTGCTCCACCAGAAGCCCTGCAGCGCAAAAGGGGTTCAAACCTGCACGCCAGAGCAAAGCAGCACCATGAGGATTAACGCAGAGACGCCAATATCCCTTAATTAAGGAATATACCTTAAATTGTAGTAGGATCCCTGATATGATTTAAGGTGTATTCCTTAATAAAGGGATATTGGAGTCTCTGGGAACACCCCATGAAACACGACGTCGACAACGCTCCAGCAGCAGCAATGCAGCGCGAAAGGGGGCTATACCGCCATGTGTCCCGACTGTCGACAAGACAACCCTGCAAAGCAACGCACCGCGAAACGGATCAACTTTCGACAACAACTCTCTGCAGAACGACTTTCGAGAAGACATCTCCCCCCAGCAAAACAACATACAAAGCCAGGCAGCACAAACATCCGCAAACAGGCTCAACTCTTGAATCACGATTCGACAATACCGAGTGCAAAACTGTAGCAGACATGTTCCCACACATGCTTCAGGACAGCATGGGAAATCCCAGGCAACCAGACAAGCTGCAGCTGGCAGCAGCATTTGCAGACTAGAAAACAGAGAGTACCGGAGCATGCGCATCCTGGTTTTGGCCTCGTTGTGCCAACCTCAAGCAATCGCAAACTGATCCCGAGCCCTCATGGAGCCCAACGAAAAAAGTGAAGCTTCGGAAGCTACTTTGTTGTAGTCTTGTCTAAAACAAGGTACCACCAAAATCCACCAAACTAGGCCAGGTTCCACAGAGAGACCCAGAGGCTCCAATATCCCTTAACTCAGGAATATTATACCTTAAGTTATATTAGGGATGCTACAATAACTTAAGGTATATTCCTTAGTTAAGGGATCCCTGGAGTCTCTGGGGAAGCCAGTTTGGATCGAGCAGCAGGGGAACCCTCTGCGCTGGTGAGCGCGCATGGGTTGATGGTCACGAGCTTGGCGACCTCGTGAGTCTTACTGAAAGCTTCGCGATGCGGGAGCTTCCGAAAATTAGGGGTGCTGTATTTTGTGGTCCTTATAATAAGGATCCTAGTATTTATAGGGTATGATGTGATGTGAGGGCTTCTTGGCCTTTCTTTCGAAGGCGCAGGCTGTCGCGATGCTTCAGTTTGCAAGCTTGAAGCTCTGAGATGCTTCAACCAAAAAGCTCTTCCTTTTGAAATCTCTTGCGCCCAGCATCGAGGATCCGAATCCTACGCCCGCACTCCAGGTCCCAAATCTGGGCCTCGCATCCTAACCCAACGCCTCTAACCCCCCTGAGCCAAGTTCAGCCCCATGTCTCCATCTGGGCCTCCTTGTGGAACGGCACCATCACGGGCTCGTCTGCATGCAGCGCCGATAGCAGGCCCTGGCGCATCTGATCCACGCCTTTGAGAGGTTTAGGCTTAGGGTCGTGCGGTTGGGGCTTCAGGGCACCAGGAATCTGGTTCAAGGTTTGAACTGGTGTTGTTCATGATTTCGCTCCACACCAGAAAAATCCGCAAAAGCATCGTCGTGCAACACCCGTAAGCCCCAGTGGTATCAGGCCTGAGCCGTATGTAGCATCTTCTGCCACGTACCGTGCAGAATCAGATTTACGAACCGTCAAAGCAGAAGAGACTCCTATCCTTAAAGTCTGGACGGTTTAGGGCCTGGGCTTCAATCAACGCTGTTTGCATTCGGATTTTGGGGGAGTTTCGGTCGAACTTCTCAGATAAACAGTCTCAGCGCCTACACTCATCTACGCAGTGCTTGGACGCCGAGATGATCCGAGGCGCTGAAGCCGCTGGACCAATCTGGGGGTTTCCGAAAATAGGGGGTACCTTATTTTGGGGTCCTCATGACAAGGATCCTACTATTTAGGGTACTATATTAGGGTCCCCTATTTTCTGAAACGCCCATGTGCACGCGTGGTTGAGCCTTAAACCATGCGAAGGTCAACTCATCGCTACACAAACACGCCATACCGAGGCACCATACTGCTTTCGCCACTCCAGGATGCCGTCGAAACGTCGCTTGGCTTCCTCCGGCAGTACTGTACCGAAATTCCATTCTTAGAGGATTCGCTACCCAGTTTGTCCAACGAGAGGATACGTTCCAAACTTTACTCAACGACAAGATTCACTAGATTGGGGTTTGTTATTGAGCAGACTATTTCACATTGTTGAGTGGAAGCCAGATTACGGGCTGTCATGGGAACCTCGCCCCAGTCACAAAGCATATAGCGTGCGCACCCTGGCCGTCGCAGCGGTTCAAGGTGGCTGGACCACGGCAGAGGACCTGTTTGTGAAGTTTTTCCATTCCAGGTCACAAACAGCATATGAAAGGCGGTCTCCCCATCAACGGGATCCCCTCCTCCATGTCGAGGTTGCAGCCCAAGTAGAGACGAACTGCTGTCTGTTCCTAGGCATGCTTCGGGTTTGCGTATCTCGGACGTCAGGAGCTTAGGGTTGTAGCGCTCTGCACACTGTGCATGCAAGCGTTTTGGCCAATTTTGATCAGCCCAGTGAATCTTATCATCACATTTGCCTGGTTGCTATGCCGTTATGCACCGTCACCACCATCAACACAATCAGTATCATGGCAGCGGTCATCTCTCTGAAGCGTCGGGGGTGAAGGCTGCGGAATTCGGCCTGCTGCTGAGCCACAGAGACTTTGTAGTAGGCCTCCAGATGTGCCTGGGTGCGCAAATGGCCGGTGAATCGACCACGGCACGAGTCCAGATTGAGGCAACAGTTGTCGTAATAATGACAGAAATACTGTTACTGATTTGTTGTAGGCACTTAAGAAGCAATGAACGAGTGATACTGAGGAATTCAGCATGGACAGTAACAGTTACGACAGCAAAAGCAACAGCAACTGTATTTGATGGTCATGGTACAAGTCCTGGCAATGGCAATAGTATGACAAGTAGCAAAATAACTAGAACTAGCAACAGCAGCAGTAGTAGTAGTAGTAGTGGTAGTAGTAGTAGTAGTAGTTAGTAGTTAGTAGTTAGTCGTAGGTAGTCGCAGTTCGTGGCAGTTAGTAGTAGTCGTAGTCGTAGTCGTAGTCGTCGTAGTAGTAGTAGTGGTAGTAGTAGTAGGAGGAGTAGTAGTAGTAGTAGTAGTAGTAGTAGTAGTAGTAGTAGTAGTAGTTAGTACCAGTTAGTAGTAGCCAGTAGTAGTCAGTAGTAGCAGCAGTAGTAGTAGTAGCAGTAGTAGTAGTAGTAGTAGCAGTAGCAGTAGCAGTAGCAGTAGTAGTAGTAGTAGTAGTAGTAGTAGTAGTAGTAGTAGTAGTGGTAGTAGTAGTGGTAGTAGTAGTAGTAGTAGTAGTAGGCGTAGTAGTAGTGGCTACAGTACTAATCATCGGAAGACAGTAAACTTAACTTAGTCATGATAGCACTCGCAATCCTACCGATAGCAGCAACAACAGCGCTTCACAAGCACCGGCCGGCCAAAAGTCAAACCATGTACCTTGTCCTAACTTGACGCGGCTCAGCCATGTTGCAACCGCCTCGTCCATGGCAGCACCCACGGCCTTCTTGTCAGGAAGCTGGCTCAACCGGACCTTGCCACTGTTTCCCAAGTGTAGATGATGCGAAGTAATGCAGTGGTGTCAACTCAAGATTGGCAGCTTTCCTCCTTCTGAAAACGCAATTGCCTTGGCTTTGATTTGGTGAGCGTCATCCGAAACCTTCGAGACATCCTATCCATAAGCCCTACATCCTAACCGCAAATTGTCAATAGTCAAGTTATATATAACATTGGTCAAGTATATCCCAAAATCTTTCTCCAACTATTCGACCTAGACCTGATTGAGCCCTTAAAGCCCTAATCCCTAAATCCCAACCTCAGGCAAACAACCCTAATCTCAAAGCCTGGCAGGGCCCAGTCACTTCCAAAGTCCCCACCCGAGCGAAGCCAGCGCTCGGGGGCTGCAGGCTGCGCGCGGAACCTTGCGGTGAAGCACCACAGGCGTCGGATTTCTATTGCAAGTAGTTTAGGTTTTGATTGGGGGGTTACGGATCTCCAGTATCTTGGGTTTAGGGGGGTTTCGGTGTTCACTCTCGGACATGCCACGCGAGGTTCCTCAGTCGACTGGAGGAGAGCTATTTTTGAGTTTGGCCATGCAAAGCATGATGCTGTTGGCGTTTGGCGTGTGTGCCAAGAGTGGGTGCCAGGACTGTGGGGCTTTCAGAGTTTAGGCTTGTTGACGCTCAGTTTTCGCGAGGTGGGCAAGGCTGTTGAGTTCGAGATGGTCGTTGCAGGAATGGTATCATTTCCGGTCAACCTGGTCTCCTGTCGTCAAGTTTGGAAAGGAGATCTCCACAAGCAACTAGTCCAACTGATAACCCAACGAAGCAGGATGTCGCCATTAAGCGCATCGTCTTCAAACGATTGCCGATTGTGGTTACAAGAACCTTGGCCGGTCATACGTTGGAAAGTAACAGTATCAGTGACCGTTTCATATTGATCTGAGTTTTGGTTTCGAGTTTTGAATGTCCTGCTTCCGTGTGCATCTTTGTTGGTTCGATTGTTGGTTTTGCATGGTTTTGCTCTGTGGCTGCATGTAACAATGTAAACACAACGTGCAAGTTGTTGCCTTGAACTTAAGCCAGGTTGACAGACTTTCGTTTCAAGATGTTTCAAGACAAAGTGCAGACTGGCAGAGGTCTCAAGGAGGAAGCTCGGCGCATGGAGGTTCAAGGGAAGTTTAAACTGCTGCGGAGTTGAAGCATGGGGTCGGAGGATGTCGTGGCTTCGGCTTTCTCAACACCCGCAGAAAATCTTCTAATTCACCCTCAATCTGCTATTCCATCCGCTTCCTGGTAGCTTTCCCGTTGCGGCGACCGAACTTCTGCACAGGGGGGTGCGGTGCATTTTCTGCCACTCACTCTCGGCACAACCAGGCGAAGTTAGAAGCCCCACCTCCTGAACCTCATGTTACCTCCTGGCTCAAGGTTTCGAGGCTGGGAAACGCACTTTGCCAAAGAGCTGGTTGCACTTCCCACAAAGAAAACGCGAGTACCATGTCTTATGCCAAACCCGGGACCAACACCCGAAAACCGAAACACTTCGAATCTTGAGTCCTGCATCTTGGAATGTCGGTCAGCATGGGGGTTGGCTACATATGGCCGAAACCAACTGCAATTCCTGGGTCTTTCAATACCCTTGTTTCGCAACTCGCCACGGGTTCATTCAGTGCACAGCCCCAAACGGAAAACTGCAGTGTAGCAGGCTTAGTGAACGATCATTATTTATCGTTGTGTGCCCTGCGTTGGCTTTCGTCCTATTCACCACACAGCATGTTCCTGTCAACTGGGCTTCTGTAACATGTGCTTCAGGGCCGGGGTCCTTCCGCGCTGTTGAGGAAGGTGGCACCCTCCTGGACGGCAGTGGTCGAAAAATGATACAAGCACCCCTCTACTCACAACCAACATGCTTGTGCTGGGCGGAAACAGGAAAAAGGCTGCCAGCCTTTGGCCTCAGTTGGAATCTTAACGGGCAGACATGGGACCAGTGGGAATAGTTCGAAGTGTGCTTCGAACACAAGACATCGATGAACAGTTCTAAAAAGGAGGGATATGGAAGGATACGCACGACTGGTACATACATGCACACATGCCTGCATGCAGGCATACACATCGATGTACATACGTGCACGGAGACATTCATACCAACATGAAGGCATTTGTACACACTGCTGTGTACATATATCATCTATAGATAGAATTAGACAAGCATACATACATAAATATGTATGCACAAACATCCATGTGCACGTACATGCATGCATGCATTGTACATTCGAGCACCTTGCAATACAGTACGGAGAACAGAGGCCAAAAACGTGGGGAGCTGGGTAGATTAGGTTCTCAGGTCAAGATCGAGATTCAGCTAAGCTAAAAGCTAAAGGCAAGTTGGATTAGACAGATAGACCGATAGATGGAGGGATAAATATACAATCTTGCAAATTCCGAAGTTCGAGCTGTCGCTGCATCTCAAACCGCTGTCAAGTGCTCCGATCCTCGTCGTTCACCAGGGCTCGTGCGTGCGGGCTGAGGTACGGATCCCCTTCCTGAAACGGACGTGGTTTGGGCTCAGGCCTGGCTCCAGGATGTCTTATTTTTGCTTCAAATCCGCAGAAGCCGGGGGTCCCTTCGATCCCGAACGACTTTCCTCGGGCCCACAGAACTCGCTGAAATGAACATATTGAGGATGTCGGCTTGTGTTCTACAAGCAATGCTGTGTGGTTGCACAGCAGTGCTCAGAGTGTATAGGACTACAGAACCTCCGGGCTTGAGACAACGACGCTCATCGGAATCGGATCGCATCTTATTCAGCTTACAGCTTACTACGACCTACATGCCTGCGTAGCTTTTAATGGACCGCACTTACGTTCAGCTGGCAACCAGTTCTGTTGCTTCTGAATTGCACCTTCGTGCGTGCAGGCTGCCGAGAAAACCAGTTGAGACTCGTATCAGATGACTCAGAAGTCGTGCGAACGTCTGCTCACCCCCAGCTCGAACCGGTACAGATCTGAAGGCGAAGCCACTGTGCCACCAACCCCAGGCCCCGTGATCTTGTGACAGCCTTATGGACGACTCTTCACATCTGAATAAACCTTCAAGTACTAAACCCTAAACCCAGTAACTATTCTCTAGGACTGGAGCCGCGGCACCTTCAGCTTGAGCCGTGCAGGGTCCAGTTTTTGCGGCCTTGAAAACGTCGAGCGGCAACTGCTTTCTGAAACGCCGTCAGATTCGGAGGCCCGATTTTGGTAAACCTCTCAATCTTCTTCTTCAGGGCCCCTGAAGCTCAAGGCCAAAAGCTCGGATGTTGCGAAGTGGAAGCTTCTCCACAAGACCCTGCCGAAATCAGACGAGAAAGCCGAACCCTAACTCACATACAGTGTTGCCAGAGCCGTAGCAACAGAAGACCTTTTAGATGTTCAGGCTCCGGGCTGAAGGAGGGCAGTCATTCTTTTTGAAGTTTCGGGTGCTTAGGCTTGGATGTGGCTGAAAACTGGCCCGCAAAAACCTGGAGTTCGCCAAGCCCTCCTGGTTCCGAGCACAGCTCATAGTGGGGTTCTTTAGATATAGGGGCCTTAATAGTTAGAAAAGGGTTTTGGGGACCATGATACTACGATTATACTACAGGGGTTGCTCTCACAAAGGTTCTCAAGCTCTCGAACCTTCTGGAATAAACCGAGAACCCGTCGCTGCAGGATGCGACATGAATCGGTTGAGGCTTTGCCGGAGCAGGCACGAAGGTCCTGCTCGAATGATAAGCCGAACCAGCCCAAATAGTCGTTTTGGTTTACGTTTTTCTGCGGATTGTTAGAGTACGCAATGCTCCGTGTTCCGATTTCAACACGCGCAAAACTTCCTTTTCAATTACATCACATTTAGGCGTCGGTGGGACGTCTGAGCTAAACCTCCTTGTGAGAGCTTAGGTTCCACGGGTCTGTTTTGCTGTGAAGCAGCTGGCCATTGCTCAGGGATTCAGCGATCGCTTCCGTTTTCGAGCCTTCCATCTCCTGACGAGCTGGCAGATCACGCAAACATGGGTGAATATGCAAGTATGTGCAACGTGTTCGTTTATAACACAACATGCTTACACACATGGACGTTCGTGTGCTCTCGGGGCTTGTTGGCGATCTATGACGCTCTAGATATCCTGTAAGAATTGCGAAAAAGGGCTGCTTGGAGACCTGAGCTTCGAAAACGATCGCTTGGACCCACATGTGCGAATCTGCTCGAGCTTGCCAGGGCCCTTGAGCTACACATCTGAAAGCCTATGCTGGAATCTACAGCGAAGTAGCTTGCTGCAACTTCGCGAAGCTTTGCCAGATCCTGCATCTTCGGATAGGACATCTTGCATCATGCCGTGCGACAAGACAAGACTCCAAAACCTGTCTGGACTGAAATCTGCTCGCCGGTCTTGAGCCTGTTGCTGCTGAAGGCTGGCAGGACCATCCGCAGGCGTCTCTTTGGCCGCAGATGGCTCGCTGCTGCTGGCCTGTGTGGCGTGCACCAGGTCAGCTGCACACCGATGTGTGCACGCCATTGCACACCCACCAAACCAAACGTCTTAGAAGACCCGAAGCTGAATCCGGGGCACTGCTCCAAAAAAATACTCCCCGGCCTCAGCTGATGTGTCAGGCGCCGGCATCTCAGCCGTTGCCTGAGTCGAACGTCTGGTTAGAAGGCGCTGGAAAATGATGCGCGGGGCAGGTCGAGAAGCTACCCGTCAAAATGCGCCTACCCTGCAATGATTTAGCCGAGTGTCTATGTCGACAGCATCTGCTGATTCAACTTCAGCAGGGACCGGCACCGGCAAGACCGGGTCGTGGCTGGCGACAGCTGCCTCAGCAACTGTAGGCTTGTCGGCTTCGCCGCTGGCCTCGGATCGTGCAATGCTAGACCGAAGTGGGGCTTTCAGGTATTCGTGCACTGTTGCCTGCTACTGCCAGCCCCCAACCACTGCATCTTCGGACACGCCACCTACAACAGCTGCACATGTACACCCGAGACACCTGTTGCTCCACCACGGATTCCTGCAGCAAATGCCAGCAGCTGTGACAATTGACAAGACAAGAAATTAGCAGAGCATGATGTTGCAGCATGCTAACGGACTCGCCCGAAAGAACAACTTGCAGCTGTCGCCTGCTGCTGGTGTTGCTGCTGCAGGCTCGCAAGACCATCTGCCGACGTCTCTTTGGCCGCAGATGGCCCGTTGCGGCTTGCCTTGCCAGCGTGCACACGGTCAAACGCACACCGATCGTATCAGTCTTTCGCACAACGAAGACTTGAAAGTGAACTCGGAGCACTGCGTGACTGCACTTCCCCGGCCTCTGCTAACGTGTCAGGCACCGACATCTCCACCGTTGCCTGCGCTCCGCGAACGGAAAGGAACGACACGCAACGTCCAACAAGATGCCCATATCCCAACAGTTTACACAATTTGTATGCAAGTGTCTGTAACGAAAGCATCTGCCTCTTCAACTTGAGCAGGCAATGGTCCAGGCACAGCCGTCTGCTGTCCTACAAGTGCAGGCTTGTTGGCTTCGCCGCCGGCCTCGGTGTCGCGACACGCTAGATCGAGGTGAGTCTTTCAAGCGCTGCTGAACTGCGCCTCTTACGACAGCTGCGACACTTAACATGTGCGCTCGAGACATCTCTTGCTCCACAACGGCTTCGCGCATTGAAGTCGGAACATGCCCCATCATGCCCGCAGCTGACAGAAACCCAACAAAGCATGATGGTAAAGCACGCAACGCCTATCCGAAATCCAAGCGATCGCTGCGCTTCCCGGATCCCGACAGAACGACTTGCTGCTCTCGCCTGCTGCTGCGCAAGACCATCCGCCGGCGGATCTTTGGCCGCAGATGGCTCGCTGCTGCTGGCCTGTGCGGCGACCAGCTCAGCTGCACGCCGATGTGCCACACGCCCACGAAATCAAACGTCTTAGAAGGCCCGAAAGTGAATCCGGAGCACTGCGTGACTTTTAATCCTCCCCGGCCTCAGCTGATGTGTCAGGCGCCGGCATCTCAGCCGCTGCCTGCTTCGTCTTGCTGGAAGGTGCTGGACAATTGTGTGAGGGGCAGGTCGAGAAACTACCCGTCAAAATGCTCCTACCCTGCAATGATTTAGCCGAGTGTCTGTGTCGACAGCATCTGCTGCTTCAACTTCAGCAGGCACCGGCACCGGCAAGACCGGGTCGTGTCTGGCGACAGCTGCCTCAGCAAGTGCAGGCTTGTCGGCGTCGCCGCTGGCCTCGGCTCGCGAATGCTTGCTACTGCCAGTCCTCGGCCACCACAGCGTTAAACACTACGCCTGCTACATCTTGCAACGTCTGCACATGTGCACTTGAGACACCTGTTGCTCCACCACGGATTCCTGCATGAAAGGCGGAAATGCCAGCAGCTATGACAACGGCCCGGACAAACACAAACAAAGATGCTGGAGCATGCTAAACGATTGAGCAGCGTATCCAAAATCTACGCGATCGCTTCCCGGATCCCGACAGAACGACTTGCTGCTCTCGCCTGCTGCTGCGCAAGACCATCCGCCGGCGGATCTTTGGTGGCAGATGGCTCGCTGCTGCTGGCCTGTGCGGCGTGCACCAGCTCAGCTGCACGCCGATGTGTCACACGCCCACGAAATCAAACGTCTTAGAAGGCCCGAAAGTGAATCCGGAGCACTGCGTGCCTTTTAATCCTCCCCGGCCTCAGCTGATGTGTCAGGCGCCGGCATCTCAGCCGCTGCCTGCTTCGTCTTGTTAGAAGGTGCTGGAAATTGCGCGCGGGGCAGGTCGAGAAACTACCCGTCAAATGCTCCTACCCTGCAATGATTTAGCCGAGTGTCTGTGTCGACAGCATCTGCTGCTTCAACTTCAGCAGGGACCGGCACCGGCAAGACCGGGTCGTGGCTGGCGACAGCTGCCTCAGCAACTGTAGGCTTGTCGGCTTCGCCGCTGGCCTCGGATCGTGCAATGCTAGACCGAAGTGGGGCTTTCAGGTATTCGTGCACTGTTGCCTGCTACTGCCAGTCCCCAACCACTGGATCTTCGGACACGCCACCTACAACAGCTGCACATGTACACCCGAGACACCTGTTGCTCCACCACGGATTCCTGCAGCAAATGCCAGCAGCTGTGACAATTGACAAGACAAGAAATTAGCAGAGCATGATGTTGCAGCATGCTAACGGACTCGCCCGAAAGAACAACTTGCAGCTGTCGCCTGCTGCTGGTGTTGCTGCTGCAGGCTCGCAAGACCATCTGCCGACGTCTCTTTGGCCGCAGATGGCCCGTTGCGGCTTGCCTTGCCAGCGTGCACACGGTCAAACGCACACCGATCGTATCAGTCTTTCGCACAACGAAGACTTGAAAGTGAACTCGGAGCACTGCGTGACTGCACTTCCCCGGCCTCTGCTAACGTGTCAGGCACCGACATCTCCACCGTTGCCTGCGCTCCGCGAACGGAAAGGAACGACACGCAACGTCCAACAAGATGCCCATATCCCAACAGTTTACACAATTTGTATGCAAGTGTCTGTAACGAAAGCATCTGCCTCTTCAACTTGAGCAGGCAATGGTCCAGGCACAGCCGTCTGCTGTCCTACAAGTGCAGGCTTGTTGGCTTCGCCGCCGGCCTCGGTGTCGCGACACGCTAGATCGAGGTGAGTCTTTCAAGCGCTGCTGAACTGCGCCTCTTACCACATCTGCGACACTTAACATGTGAGCTCGAGACTCGAGACATCTCTTGCTCCACAATGGCTTCGCACATTGAAGTCGGAATATGCCCCATCATGCCCGCAGCTGCCAGAAACTCAACAGAGCATTATGGTAAAGCAAGCGAAAAAACTGCAACGCCTATCCGAAATCCAAGCGATCGATGCGCTTCCCGGACCCCGACAGAACGACTTGCTGCTCTCGCCTGCTGCTGCGCAAGACCATCCGCCGGCGGATCTTTGGCCGCAGATGGCTCGCTGCTGCTGGCCTGTGCGGCGTGCACCAGCTCAGCTGCACGCCGATGTGTCACACGCCCACGAAATCAAACGTCTTAGAAGGCCCGAAAGTGAATCCGGAGCACTGCGTGACTTTTAATCCTCCCCGGCCTCAGCTGATGTGTCAGGCGCCGGCATCTCAGCCGCTGCCTGCTTCGTCTTGTTAGAAGGTGCTGGAAGATTGTGTGAGGGGCAGGTCGAGAAACTACCCGTCAAAATGCTCCTACCCTGCAATGATTTGGCCGAGTGTCTGTGTCAACAGCATCTGCTGCTTCAACTTCAGCAGGCACCGGCACCGGCAAGACCGGGTCGTGTCTGGCGACAGCTGCCTCAGCAAGTGCAGGCTTGTCGGCGTCGCCGCTGGCCTCGGCTCGCGAATGCTTGCTACTGCCAGTCCCCGGCCACCGCAGCGATAGACACTACGCCTGCTACATCCTGCAGCGTCTGCACATGTGCACTTGAGACACCTGTTGCTCCACCACGGATTCCTGCATGAAAGGCGGAAATGCCAGCAGCTGTGACAACGGCCCGGACAAACACAAACAAAGTTGCTGGAGCATGCTAAACGATTGAGCAGCGTATCCAAAATCTACGCGATCGCTTCCCGGATCCCGACAGAACGACTTGCTGCTCTCGCCTGCTGCTGCGCAAGACCATCCGCCGGCGGATCTTTGGCCGCAGATGGCTCGCTGCTGCTGGCCTGTGCGGCGTGCACTAGCTCAGCTGCACGCCGATGTGTCACACGCCCACGAAATCAAACGTCTTACAAGGCCCGAAAGTGAATCCGGAGCACTGCGTGCCTTTTAATCCTCCCCGGCCTCAGCTGATGTGTCAGGCGCCGGCATCTCAGCCGCTGCCTGCTTCGTCTTGTTAGAAGGTGCTGGAAATTGCGTGCGGGGCAGGTCGAGAAACTACCCGTCAAAATGCTCCATCCTGCAATGATTTAGCCGAGTGTCTGTGTCGACAGCATCTGCTGCTTCAACTTCAGCAGGCACCGGCACCGGCAAGACCGGGTCGTGGCTGGCGACAGCTGCCTCAGCAACTGTAGGCTTGTCGGCTTCGCCGCTGGCCTCGGATCGTGCAATGCTAGACCGAAGTGGGGCTTTCAGGTATTCGTGCACTGTTGCCTGCTACTGCCAGCCCCCAACCACTGCATCTTCGGACACGCCACCTACAACAGCTGCACATGTACACCCGAGACACCTGTTGCTCCACTACGGATTCCTGCAGCAAATGCCAGCAGCTGTGACAATTGACAAGACAAGAAATTAGCAGAGCATGATGTTGCAGCATGCTAACGGACTCGCCCGAAAGAACAACTTGCAGCTGTCGCCTGCTGCTGGTGTTGCTGCTGCAGGCTCGCAAGACCATCTGCCGACGTCTCTTTGGCCGCAGATGGCCCGTTGCGGCTTGCCTTGCCAGCGTGCACAAGGTCACACGCACACGGATCGTATCAGTCTTTCGCACAACGAAGACTTGAAAGTGAACTCGGAGCACTGCGTGACTGCACTTCCCCGGCCTCTGCTAACGTGTCAGGCACCGACATCTCCACCGTTGCCTGCGCTCCGCGAACGGAAAGGAACGACACGCAACGTCCAACAAGATGCCCATATCCCAGCAGTTTACACAATTTGTATGCAAGTGTCTGTAACGAAAGCATCTGCCTCTTCAACTTGAGCAGGCAATGGTCCAGGCACAGCCGTCTGCTGTCCTACAAGTGCAAGCTTGTTGGCTTCGCCGCCGGCCTCGGTGTCGCGACACGCTAGATCGAGGTGAGTCTTCCAAGCGCTGCTGAACTGCGCCTCTTACGACAGCTGCGACACTTAACATGTGCGCTCGAGACATCTCTTGCTCCACAACGGCTTCGCGCATTGAAGTCGGAATATGCCCCATCATGCCCGCAGCTGACAGAAACCCAACAAAGCATGATGGTAAAGCACGCAACGCCTATCCGAAATCCAAGCGATCGCTGCGCTTCCCGGATCCCGACAGAACGACTTGCTGCTCTCGCCTGCTGCTGCGCAAGACCATCCGCCGGCGGATCTTTGGCCGCAGATGGCTCGCTGCTGCTGGCCTGTGCGGCGACCAGCTCAGCTGCACGCCGATGTGCCACACGCCCACGAAATCATACGTCTTAGAAGGCCCGAAAGTGAATCCGGAGCACTGCGTGACTTTTAATCCTCCCCGGCCTCAGCTGATGTGTCAGGCGCCGGCATCTCAGCCGCTGCCTGCTGCGTCTTGTTAGAAGGTGCTGGAAAATTGCGCGCGGGGCAGGTCGAGAAACTACCCGTCAAAATGCTCCTACCATGCAAAGATTTGGCCGAGTGTCTGTGTCGACAGCATCTGCTGCTTCAACTTCAGCAGGCACCGGCACCGGCAAGACCGGGTCGTGGCTGGCGACAGCTGCCTCAGCAAGTGCAAGCTTGTCGGCGTCGCCGCTGGCCTCGGCTCGCGAATGCTTGCTACTGCCAGTCCCCACCGCAGCGTTAGACACTATGCCTGCCACGTCCTGTAACGTCTGCACATGTGCACTTGAGACACCTGTTGCTCCACCACGGATTCTTGCATGAAAGGCGGAAATGCCGGCAGCTGTGACAACGGCCCGGACACACAAAGAAAGAAAGATGCTGGAGCATGCTAAACGATTGAGCGGCGTATCCGAAATCTAAGCAATCGCTTCCCCGATCCCGACAGAACGACTTGCTGCTCTCGCCTGCTGCTGCGCAAGACCATCAGCCGGCGGATCTTTGGCCGCAGATGGCTCGCTGCAGCTGGCCTGTGCGGCGTGCACTAGCTCAGCTGCACGCCGATGTGTCACACGCTCAAGAAATCAAACGTCTTAGCAGGCCCGAAAGTGAATCCGGAGCACTGCGTGACTTTTAATCCTCCCCGGCCTCAGCTGATGTGTCAGGCGCCGGCATCTCAGCGGCTGCCTGCGTCGTCTTGTTAGAAGGTGCTGGAAATTGCGTGCGGGGCAGGTCGAGAAACTACCCGTCAAAATGCTCCATCCTGCAATGATTTAGCCGAGTGTCTGTGTCGACAGCATCTGCTGCTTCAACTTCAGCAGGCACCGGCACCGGCAAGACCGTGTCGTTTCTGGCGACAGCTGCCTCAGCAATTGCAGGCTTGTCGGCGTCGCCGCTGGCCTCGGCTCGCGAAAATTATCTTTGAGGTAATCGTGCGCTGCTGCTTGCTACTGCCAGTCCCCACCGCAGCGTTAGACACTATGCCTGCCACGTCCTGTAACGTCTGCACATGTGCACTTGAGACACCTGTTGCTCCACCACGGATTCTTGCATGAAAGGCGGAAATGCCGGCAGCTGTGACAACGGCCCGGACACACACAAAGAAAGAAAGATGCTGGAGCATGCTAAACGATTGAGCGGCGTATCCGAAATCTAAGCAATCGCTTCCCCGATCCCGACAGAACGACTTGCCGCTCTGGCCTGCTGCTGCGCAAGACCATCAGCCGGCGGATCTTTGGCCGCAGATGGCTCGCTGCAGCTGGCCTGTGCGGCGTGCACTAGCTCAGCTGCACGCCGATGTGTCACACGCTCAAGAAATCAAACGTCTTAGCAGGCCCGAAAGTGAATCCGGAGCACTGCGTGACTTTTAATCCTCCCCGGCCTCAGCTGATGTGTCAGGCGCCGGCATCTCAGCGGCTGCCTGCGTCGTCTTGTTAGAAGGTGCTGGAAATTGCGTGCGGGGCAGGTCGAGAAACTACCCGTCAAAATGCTCCATCCTGCAATGATTTAGCCGAGTGTCTGTGTCGACAGCATCTGCTGCTTCAACTTCAGCAGGCACCGGCACCGGCAAGACCGTGTCGTTTCTGGCGACAGCTGCCTCAGCAACTGCAGGCTTGTCGGCGTCGCCGCTGGCCTCGGCTCGCGAAAATTATCTTTGAGGTAATCGTGCGCTGCTGCTTGCTATTGCCAGTCCCCGCCACATCGTTAGACTCTACGTCACCACGCCTGCACCATCCCGCAACGTCCGCACATGTGCACTCGAGACGCCTGTTGCTCCACCACGACTTCCTGCATGCAAAGCGGCATATGCCAGCAGCTGTGACAACGGAGCGGACAAACACAAACAGAGTAAGATGCTGGAGCATGCTAAACGATTGAGCGGCGTATCTCAACTCTAAGCGATCGCTTCCCCGATCCCGACAGAACTACTTGCTGCTCTCGCCTGCTGCTGCGCAAGACCATCCGCCGGCGGATCTTTGGCCGCAGATGGCTCGCTGCAGCTGGCCTGTGCGGCGTGCACTAGCTCAACTGCACGCCGATGTGTCACACGCCCAAGAAATCAAACGTCTTAGAAGACCCGAAAGTGAATCCGGAGCATTGCATGACGTTTAATCCTCCCCGGCCTCAGCTGATGTGTCAGGCGCCGGCATCTCAGCCGCTGCCTGCTTGTCTTGTTAGAAGGTACTGGAAAATTGTGCGCGGGGCAGGCCGAGAAACCACCCGGTAAAATGCTCCATCCTGCAATGATTTAGCCGGTGTCGACGGCATCTGCTGCTTCAACTTCAGCAGGCACCGGCACCGGCAAGACCGTGTCGTTTGTGACGACAGCTGCCTCAGCAACTGCAGGCTTGTCGGCGTCGCCGTTGGCCTCGGCTCGCGATGCAGGTGCTGTTGCACTGTTTCTGGCTACTGCCACTGCACAACCATCGCATCGCCGGACATAACATCTGCAGCATTTAAACATGCACATCCGAGATAACTCTTCCTGGACCAGGCTTCGCCCACAATGCGAACATGCGATGGTAAGCTCCCACGAACCATTTGTTGAGAATTGTACTTACTTGTCCCTGATGAATTTGAGGACAACTTAAAACTCCTGGGCATCCACCAGATGCGCATTCACGACTTGCAAGCTGTGGCCTCTTGGTGCAAGCTTGCCGGAGCTTCCGTCGACGTGTCGGTTGCAGATGGCTTGTCGCCGCTGGCCTCGCAGCTTCAAAGCGAATCCTCCCTTGCTGAGGTATTTAGTGTGAAACATCGAGTCACCCAGCGAGGTGTGCCAGCTGCCAGATTTCGAGACCGCGGGAGGAACCCTAAACCCTAAAACCCTAAACCCTGGATGACGGTGCTACTGCCCGAGCCTGGGCTGGGCCTGGTGGCAGCTCGGTCGTGTCTGCAGTCGACTCCAGACTCGTGTCCTCAGCGCGGTTTTCTAAGACCAGGACTCGCAGAAGGGTTCACTTTATGGGTACTGAAAAATTTCGCAGGCTCCGTCTGTGTCCAGTTGCCAGGGTGCCTACTGGGCTACTCTTGTCGCCCCCCACATCCGAGAATCGCTCCAACACTGCGCGACGCAGATCCTCCAAGCATCTCGGTCCCTGCTCTACAAACCCTTACGAGAAACTCCTTAAAATCCTGGACTGGATCGGACTGAGGGCAGCGGGTACGTTGCCCAGGAAGTCTGCAGCACCTCGCAGCACGGCTTTGCTGGGCACCACCTCCGAAGCACCCTGCAGGAGGCTGGTTTGAAGATTGGGGCTTGGATTCTCGCTTTCGGACTCTCCAACCGAGGCTGTTCAGCTGAGGGTTTGGGAACCCATCCCTTGGATATCAATCACGATTTCTCTGGACGAGGAACTAACTGCTTTTGCTAGAGTTGGTCGAGCTCGGCTTTCCGCTAAGACGCTTAGCATGTTGTGGCAGCATAAAACTCGCAGGATGACGGCATTACCTGGACCCCCACAGTATGTAGAATAAAAGCCTTTTATAGGTTTTGGGAAATTATTTTACCTACTTTTGGGGGTCTAGGTATTATGATTATGATTCGTGGTTGCAGTCGTCGCAGCAGTAGCACAGATTAGTACGTGTTTTTTGTATTAGTAGGGGTAGTGGTATTAGTGGTAGTATTACTCATCCGAACAGGAAACAACAGAACATGGTAACACTGGTAGCGAGGCTTGAAAATGGCAGTAGCCCTCACTCTACCGATGCCACAAGCATTAACACGTCTATGCTAACACTGAGAGTGGCAATCCATGGCCATCCCAACAATATGGCACAGGCACTCGTACGCACCAGCAATGCAAATGTCAATGTCAGTTGTCGCAGATACCACAAAAGGTCCCATATATATATATATATTCATATATATATCGTCAGGCAACAGCAGAAGCAACATCCCACCGGCGATTCCTGCCGGTAATCACCATCACGATTCACCGTCAAATTTTCATGAAAATCTGTGCGTATACATGACTTCCCGGCTCTGCATCCCAGCCTGGTACGGCAACACCGGCTCGGGCAAGTCCGTGGGCACCAGCACGCGAATGCGAACACTTGGAGAACTGCCCACGTCGTTGACCGTCTTCACCTCCAGACACCATAAGGGCTGCTATCAAACATATTTACGACGCGTATATTTCGGTGATGCTGCTTGCAGGCCATACATTGCATTTTGAATTTTTAGCGTTGCTTGGCCTGGCGCACAAATAACGATACACTATATTGCAAGTTTGTGATCTCAGCATTTCGGCCTCCCGTCTGTCTTGGTCTGCTTGGAGCGGTGGATTTAAGTCAGCAGAACATTTGCAGTCTCTCAAATGTGACGCGCGGGTGTCATCTGATGTGCCGCACCTTTGTGTTCAGGGCTTGGGAGAACTGCGCGACAGCACGTGCTTCTAAGGCCATTAGAGCTATCTGGGACAGGAGGCCCTTGGGGTTGAGGGTGTTACTTCCTGGTGGTGGCGTGCGAAATCCCCGCTCGCAGGCTGCTGCTGGAAAGTACAAATATGCTCGATTCCAGGCTTGGTCTCTCAGTCCGAGTTCTGCTGGTTCAGGGTTGAGGGCCGCAAGTACGTAATCCACAGAGCGCACCGCTGCAAGCAGAACCAGTGCCAAGCTATCAAGGGTCTACATCCTCCTGGGTGGCGAAAACCACGGAAGACAATTTCGGCCGATGTCCGGCTAAGTAAAGGCACACGCCCGAGAAAGCTCACACGGTGGACTTGCCATTTCTACTCTGCTCAGAGACCTCTTGCCCGAGTCCCCAAAGACTCCAATATCCCTTAATTAAGGAATATACCTTAAATTATAGTAGGATCCTTAATATGCTTTCAGGAATATTCCTTAATCAAGGGATATTAGAGTCTCTGGATGTCTCTGGGTCTTACCCAGCCTGGAACTCGTAAGCTCTGTCGGCTCCCAGGCCGTGGATCGTCAGAGGCTCCGAAGAGCCCGCAGGGACCTTGCGCCAAATTCGGGATTCTGAGATGCAACACGAAACCCAGGACGGAGGGTCTACATTGGGATCCTAAAGCCCTCCCCAGGCTCTAACGTTCTTCAGATGTATCGAAGATCCATTCGAAGTGGCTCCAGCCGTCATGGAGGCAAGTTCGGAGCTTCTGGCAAGGATCCCAGGGTCCTTCTGGCTCTTGGGATTGTTAGGGTCGTCACATGTCAGCACTGAGTGGTAGTTCGGCGGTTGCCTTGAAGTCACCGATCTCTTCCAACTCCTCCTCTGCACCTGCGGTTCAGGACTTGAGGTCAGGAGAAGAAGTGAGCAAAGATCCAAATTTTGCTGGGACAGAGTCTCACAGGGGCTTGCTCGAACTTTGTGGGCTCCTACATCAGAAATACAGCATCACTAGTCCCCTCCCCTCTCCTCCCCTCACCCCCCTCTCGAAAAGATAGAAGTAAAGACTCAAATCCTCTCTGGCCTTTGGGTCTCAGAAGGAGGACCGTGGCTACCACATGAGTGGCGCTCGTGCGGCCCTCAACCAAAGCCTGTCGGGGCTTCCCGGCCCGGTCGAGACTTTTAAACTCTTGGGGTTTTCTGCCTTTTGGGGTTCAGCTTTCGTTTCGGGTTCAGTGCAAGGAGGGTTAAGGGTGTAGTAGGGCCGTAGGGGTCTCCTTTTTGGTCCACATAGTTTGTTATCCTCGGACCCTTGGAGTCGCCAAGAGTGAGGAGAAGCACCAATGACCGAATGTCACATGGGACAGTGCTACTGTTCCAGCAGCGGCTACTCGTAGTGGGCTTCCAAACGCATCTTTTTCCACAGTGCGCAGCAGAAGGGTTCTGTTGACGCAAAATCACTGCTCAGCCTTTTGCGAGTGTGGTGCGATCTGCTCTGATAAAGGCCCTCCCTAGAACGGACCAAACGAACCTTTGTGTAGAACAGCATGAAGATGAATGCGGGCGCCGACGGACTGACGGCTTCGTGGCGGCTATGTACACAGGTTTGGGCTTCTTATCGGTTTTCATCGGGGGCTTCTCTAGGATCTCTTAGAATGAAGCTATTTGCTACACATACCTTTGTTGGACAATCAAGAAGCTCGCGTAGTGGCAATTTAATTCGAGCACCAAGCCGAAGGAATGAACCCTCAGCTTCCGAAGCGTCGTAAAAAGCTAGAAGCCAGCCATTACTTGTGACTCAACCCAGTGCCCCAAGCGAACAACTACACACCAAGGTCACCAAAGGCCCGCAAGCCGCTCAATAAACGCATGGAAGCCCAAGAGGGGGGCATGATGATATACTGGGGATAACTCTAGGATAGTGCATCACGTATGTCACCCGCAAACTGAAGCATCGCATGCACGCCCTAAGCCCGTCATCTTAAAAGTTTTCCGAAGCGTTTCAGAATTGATTCTTGCCTTCTCGGGACTCGTCTGCACCTCCAGCTGAACTTCCGCCTCGCCTCGGCACAAGGACTTTAGGATTTAATGGTTCGGCTTCACTGAAGCGCCGTTCCCGGTGCAGGGGCGGCTTTTTTTGCTGTCGTCCCCCGACGCGCGTTTTTTGCTGTTGTTACTCACCGGGAAGCGCAACGACAGCAACAAAAAATCACGCCCCTGCAACGACAGCAGAAAAAAATACGCCCGGGGGGACGACAGCAAAAAAACAACGCGCCCCCGGCAACGACCAAAAAGAAGCGCCCTGCGACGACAGCAAAACAAAACTCTCTTACCGATGGGAACCCTTTTTTGCTGTGGTTGCGGGAGCCGGGGTTCACTCACTCACCGGCTTGCTGGGTCCACGCAGGGAGAACAAAAACGACATAAGGCAACGACAGCAAAAAAAAGATGGGTTCCACCCCGTTCCCACAGTGTTCGCCTGAAGACCCACATACTTCGGCTTCAGAACATCGCACTAGGCGTCCCTAAGAGTATGTGCTGGTGCGAACATCTCCGCCCCGAGCCCCGAAGCCCCCTCCATAGTATGTGCTTTCGGTATCGACCGGTATCGGATGCTGGAGTTGAGAAGACCATTCTGCCCTTTAAACACGGGTTGTTTGTTGAACTCTGCAGGGTCCAAGTTTGTTAGTAGGATGCGGTTTCACTCAGAACCAGGTCCGTTGGCAGTTCAGCTTACCAAACTATGATGACGGATCGGGGCCTCAAAGACTCCAAGCCTCCTATCACTCACCCACACACACACACACACATGGACGTACCCTGAAAGCTTCGATGCGTTACCAAATGCATCTTCTCCAACATAATCAAATCCGCAATATAAGAACCCTAATCAAACGAGCAGGGGGATTCCTAATTAAGGAGCCTCCTACATCAAACATTTCTAAACCACCATACTATAGAAGTAGGAGGCTCTACAGTTGCGGGTCTGGACATGTGGCAAGGTTCCCAGAAGCGCAGCCTGCCTCCAGGCTCAAGATAATCGAGTCACCTGCCTTATAGCCCTCTCTGAACCCTGCAAAACTCCAAGGCCGCGGCCGTCGTGGCATCTCCGGAGGTTCACGATCCGGACACTGCTAGGCATCCTCAGAGCATGCGAGCAATGGGAATTTTATAGCCAAGCTGAGCAATGCAAAAGAAGCCAGGAGTGGTAAACTCCCGTGCGGCCAAGGCTTCTTAGGGTTCATGGGTGGTTATCATAGGATTATGGCAGTTCGGGCCGTAACCCAAAAGCACGAAATGGCCTAAACCTGAAATCCCAAACTCTGGCAGAGTCCGATGCTTTACTAAAGACATCTGAAAAACGGTTCATGACACACTGCACTCCAAGAAGGCCCACAACATCCCAGTCTAATTATTTGCCCTGTTCCCTAAACCCTAAATTGAGGACCTCAGAAAATCACCCCCCCCCCCCCCCTCGTACCCTAAACTGAGGCCGTCAAGGACCTTGCAGACCCGTTCTTCTTCAGACCGAGCATCTCGGGAGCTTGGGCTGGGACTCCCAGGAAGTCCTGGACTCTTCGGCTCCCCCGAAGTTGGGGACTTGAGGTGAAGGGGGGGGGTATGTTGTGATATAAGAGGATATCACTATCACTATACAGGGACTGTAGCGTTCTTACCGAAACCTTCCAAACCTTAAATTCCATGAATTCAGCCGTGTTGAATTTGTTTTTTGGTGGTGGTGGGGATTGGGGCGTTTAAGGCTTCGCAGTTGGGGTTTCGGCGCTCAAGCTCGGCCCCCGCAGGCCAGGGAGGGGGTTTCAGGGTTGACGCGGTTTAGGGCTTCGGCGCTCACACACACACTCCAGGCGAGGCATATGGTTCGAGGTCTACTGATGAGTTGGTGAAGCTGAGCTACTGAATGCTACTGAGAGGTTCAAGTGGCTTTAAGGTTTAGAGTTTTCCGGTTTACGCTCTCACAACTCCAGGCGAGGTTCTGGGGCTTTAGGGTTTAAGGTTTTGGGGCTTAGGGTTGTGTGTAGTAGACATTTTGCGTATTCTGTGAATGGGGGTGTTTGCTGTGTGAATAGGGTGGTTGCTTTGGATTGATCTTGTTTTTTTTGGTTGTCTTTTATTTTATCCGCTTGGGCTTTTTTGCAGAGTTAGGGCTGTAGGGCTCGGCTAGGTTTAGGTCACAAAGACGATGAGGGTTTAGGGTTTGTGGGTTTTGTGGTTTCCAGTTCTCGCCGAAACACTGTACAGGTTTTCGGCCCACTGCTGTTTGCTGCCCAAGTCCCGCAACCCCAAATATGCGTCCCGAAGCGTATGCATGTTCGAGACCCCCCCCACCCTTTGCTACACCTGGATACCTCCTTGCGCTGAACACCGAAACCTCTCTAAGTCTGCACTCTCAAATCTTCCCAACTTTTGCAGCCAAGTCCTGCAGCACGCTGCTGTCGCGCAGTTCTCTGTCTGACAGAATCACCGCAAGCTGGGCCTGCACCAGACAGCTGCAGGGTTCAGTGCGTCTTTCGGAGTTCTTGTGGTCTTTTGTTATCTGCCTGAGAAACTGTTACGAGTACCGTACTGCAAATTTCATTGTTGCCATGATTCTTATTACTTATTGCCACCCTGCACATTGTTGCTATATTATTTCTACTGCTTCCATTGCTACGGTTCGGAGTTGAATTACAAGCGATGGTAGAGGTATGAATGAACACAGCCTCACATCGGTAACGAACACCATTGCAGAAATGAGTCGGGACGAGAACACCCCTGGCACTGCTATGCACTGCTAGTAGCATCCAGTTCGAAGTCTCATCAGGCAACGGGTCCCTGTTTCGGTTGCAGGGGTAATATTCCATATGATATCTTGAAGCAAAATACATCCCAAAATGCCCTACTCTAATCATTAAGGCTCATATATAAGAGGTTTCGGAGCTCCCAACATATCGCAGGATTCAACGCCCCTGTGAGTGCTATTCCTACTTGCAGGATCAGGGACTTAGTAAGCAAGGTCATTAGTACCCTACTTGGGGTTATAAACAGTTTTTTAACAAGCGTTGCCCTATATACAACCTTACCTAGCCCCCCCCCCCCCCCCCACCAAAAAAAAAGTAGATAAAATAATGGCCCAAGACCTATAAACGCCTGTTATTCTACATGCTTTTGGGGTCCAGGTAGGAACTAAGTCCCCTGACCCTCCGAGTGCGAGTCGAAGGCTTCGGAAGGCTACGAGGCGAAGGCTTCGGCCCAAAGACTCCCGGGATCCCTTAATGAAGGAATATACCTCAAACTATAGTAGGATATATCCCTTATATACCTTAAATTATACGAAGATCCCGAATATGATTTTTGGTATATTCCTTACTTCCCTTATAGAACCCTTATAGATCCCGTGAAGGAACCCTTTACGGCATATTCCGGGATATTGGAGTCTCTGGGTGAAGGTATCGGAAGGCGCCTGAAGCGCTTCCAGCTGCTTGCGGGAGACATCCGAGGATCGTCGGAAGAAGAAGCCTGGCGATCGGCCCCAAAAAAGACGAGAGGCAGAGGGGCCTTCATGATTAGAATAAGGTCTATAAGGACCTAAAATACTGTAAGGGATCTATAAGGGTACTAGAGTATAGGGGCCTTCATAATTAGAATCGGGTGTTGGCGGTATATTATACTGTAAGGGTACGAAGAAACCACCAAGATAGTATAGGTAGTTCTTACTAGTAACCTATAGTACCCGATGCAGGTGCGAGCAGCAAGGACCAAGGCTTGAGCCACCTCACATCAAGGGACCCCTAGAGCCTAGAATAGAATTCCCAAACCCTGCCCTGAAACCCTGAACCCTAACCCCTAAACCGCTGACCATGAGGTTGGCTCCGGGGTTTTTTCAGTGCAGTAGCCTGAAGACCGGCGGCTTGCACCAGCAGAGGTACGGGCCTGAAGCAAAGCAACACAACTAGTTCATGGTTGGGATAGGAGTAAAGATTGTAAAATTTTATTCCTTATTGGGTTTAAGTACCAATAAACATGTAAAATGTTACCCAACTATGACAAAGACAAGGTTCAGTCTGGTTAAGGCCGTTAGGGTCACGGAATCCGCAGTCCAGGCTTTCGTGAGCATCGCTTCAGGGCTGGGGGACGTTTAGGTTCACCAGCACCAAGCACGGTGCTCTCGGAGAAAACCCTTTCCGGATGTAAGAAAGCGGTTCGAAAGAGTGTACACAAAACGAGGACCCTTTCGAACAGGGATCCGAAACACCTCCGAAATCTAACTTTCCACTGAAAAGTCTGCACCTCGTCTGTCCCGCGTCAAGCATAGTACAGCGTTCGCAGAAACCATCTTCAAACTTCAGAAAGCCATGCATCATATGCATACTCACAAACATCATCGTATTCAAAAACAAATAAAACAAGCATACATATATATATATATATATATATATATACATATGCATCTAATAAGCTTGCAGTTCGGGCTCAGCGGCACTGGCCGGCCCTGGGAGCCTGCCGGCCTCACGCAGCAGCCGCCTGAGGCAAAGCAACTTCAGACAAAACAGGGGCTTTTTTGGGTTTAGGGTTTCTCGCTCGTTGCTCTCCGCAGCCGTAGGCTCCGCATGCACCTAATTAGAAAAACCCCGGATGGACGCCATCCGGCGGGTGCCCTGTTCCTTTGGAAACAGGTGTCAGCTGTACCCTCCGTGGCTGGACACCAGCCAGCAGGCTTTTGGAGTCGCGTTGGCTTCTGGAGAGGCCCGCTCAGGTAGACAGGTCCCCCTCTTCGTCTCGAGTCAGCCTCAGCGAGGGAGCCATTCTACGATGCTCCCCTGACTGCGCCACGCCTTGCTGGCTAAGGAACCCAGCAAACCGCCCCGCTTGGGAGGCAAAGTGCTCAAAGAGAGCCTGTAGCCTTTCTGTGGTGCGCGCCTTTAACTGTCGTAGCAGCTCCGGCTCACGTTGGGCCAGAAGCCGTTCAAGGCCGCTGCCGCCACCCCACTGGGGGTATGGCAAGCTTGACCAGCTCCCCAAGTCGTGATCCTCATTCAAGCCCAAGTTGGAGATCGTGATGTCTGCCACCCTGACCCTGCAGGCTCCCAGCCAGGTAACCACGGCCAGCAGGTAGCTGAACCATTCCCTGACTATCGCCGGCGTTTGGGCATTTAGCCAAGGCTCGGCTTTTCTGTTCACTTTCTCGTGAACCAGACAGTGGAGCACAGCATACTCTGCACGGGCACCCTGCCCAATACGAACATTGAGAGGCCCCGCGTGCACCACAATAGCACACAGTTTGGTGAACCGGGTACTGTAGTACTCCTCAGACCCATGGTCGTAGGCAAAAGTTGTGACTTTGAGCACATAGGAGCCAAAGGAATACGCAATCCTCTGGTTGCCCTTGCCTTCCATTCGCATGTGCGCCGGTCGTGGTAGGAGCGCTCCCGAAAGTGGGCTTCTGTAGAGGACCAAAACGGACCCCATAAGGTGGTGCATCAATCGCACGTTTCTCCTATTGGCCTCGCGTTCCACTGCTGCATGGAAACTCGGGCCCTCGTCCCCCCAGCCAGAGGACGCCTCCGGCCGGGGACCTTCCGTGTGACTGTCGTAGGGCCTTTGCGTCTCGACCTCGTTGCTCTCTTCTTCCTCGCCAGCGGCGTCTCTACGGACTGCAGAAGCCGACCGCAGCCTAACGGCCTGCCCACCTTCCTCAGTCTCGGCCTCCAGCCTGCGCTTTCTGGCGGACTCAGGAGAGCGTAGAGGTCCCTGCTCCGGCCTCTGCCAAGAGGAGGACGCTTCCTCCCCTTCAGTGTTGGGTGCCGTGGCCTCTTGCTGCGGCTGCGCAGAGGCGGACGCTACCTCTCCTGTCTGTTCTGCAGCAAAGGGTGCCGTCCTATCCCTTCGAGGAGGCGGCGGGTTCAAGCCAGGGGGCAACAGCCTGCCTTCTCCCGGCGAGTTTTCCACACTGTAGTCCTCCACTGCAAGGCCCAGTCTTGTGCGCCTACCTTCCCTGTTGCGGGACTTTAGGAAGTCCCTGTAGCTTCGCGGCTTGAGGCCTTGCGCCTGCCGTTGCTCATTGAGCTCCTGCCATCTTTGCCTGAGCTCCTCATGGGACGCATCCCCCTCCATGGCTAGCGACGGGAGACCCCGGTTGGACGCCAACCAGAGCCTCCCCACCGTCACCCACTGCGCGGGCTACTGTCTTGAGCCCTCGGCGGTGGGCGGAAAGACAAACGTGGCTGCACAAGGCCACTGTTGTCATCACTGACCGAGTTTTTCTTAAAGGTCTGCTTCTTCCGACCCTGATTTCTCGGCTGCCCTGCCCCCCCCCCGCCTGGTAGGGCATGCTGCTGCGCTTCTCGGCCCTGCCGCCACAACTTGGACAGCTTGCTGTTGCAGGTTTGAGTGGGGGCACAGAGTTTGCCAAAAACCGGGGCTAAGGCGCGGAACCCGACGCGCTGGACACGTTTACACTGGATGCAAATGAAAGCCGATCCCAAGCTCTCCAATTTGTGCGAAGGGTGCATGCCAGGGAGTGGTTCCATGGCTTGTCCAGCACAGAGTTGCTTTGTTTTCCTGTCGAAGATACAAGCGCTGTCATTTTGCTGAACATACAAGCCACACTTGCGACAGGATATGGTGAGGTTTGTGCTGCCACGGTGGGACTCCTGCCAGCAGTGTCCTCCCCGCGTTCCCTCTTGGATTAGCAACTCGAGCTGCTGCCTACGGCTGAGCCTGGTGGCATCACCTCGATCGGTCGAAGTGGCGTGGGGTGTTCCGCGACCAAGCCGGTCAGCCTTGGGTTGGAACAGGACCTCCGCCTTGTCTGCCTCATCTGCGGTGAGGAGAAACGACACCCGTTGGCCGAGAAACTGCACTACTTCTCGCACTTGCTTGTCCCACAGCCTGACACTTGCTTGTACAGTCGGGCCGGCGATGCGCAGGGAGCGCTTTTTGACCAGCTCATCAACCACACAGTTGGCCTGTCGCCGCCATTCTTTATCACTCCCAAACTTTGCTTCGAAGGCCTTTCTGCCAAGGTGTGAGTTGACCCACGTTAATCGCACCCGGTGTGCGACGGCTCTAACCGGGTCCAACAGGTCTCGGTTACTATGCCCTGGGCCACGCCTCTGGATCCTGCGAAGGACTCCTTCGCAGTCCAACGTGATGTCCAACTCGTCCTCTCCAGGGTGTGCCTGGACAGTCTCGCAGACCGCCGCGGCCTCGCCTCTGAAGACTGTCTGCTCATAGGACACAGCACCCGTGATGGACCCCACCACTTGGATTCGGCCCGTGTGCAATTCACCTTCTTCGCCCCCTGCTAGGACACGAAAGGCAATAACTCCCCAGATGACCGGGCCTTCCCGCGGGTCCTTCGGTCCTGTGGCGTCCGTGGCAAACCGGACATCCGTCAAATCTGGCACTGGCCAGACCCCTTTGATTTCCACGCTCGAGTCTACTTCGTAAAAGGCGCGTTTGGCCGGAAGCCCGCGCAACCAAAGGCTGGTATGACACCCATGTGCTTGCATTGACAGGATACTCGGAGGAGGCAGTGCATGGCTACCCCACATTGCACAGTCATACAGAACATGCTGGAGTGAGGCCTCTGTCTGGCACCTTTGACAGAAGGCCCCCGGTCCTGCTTTTAGCGCTGCCTGCCACAAAGTCTGCACACCCGTCTTCTCCAGAGGAGCAAGGTGTTTTACTGCCTTATTGGCGGCCTGCCAATCAATGCCGCTGACAACGTTTTCTGCTCCCGGCGTGGCAGCCACCGCTGTCCACCTCTGTTGCTGTATGGCGTTTTTTAGATGCCACACCACTGCATGTAGCCCCGCTGCGGATGCCACGTCGTACGTCTGTCCGTCAATTGACCAGTGCCGGGGCCCTTGTGCTTCCCAGCCCAGTTCTTGAAGGTAAGTCGCCATGGCCCCCAAAGGCCCAGTCACCTTTTGCCAAGGCCAACGGGTTTCACTGAGACTCTGTTGCAGCGCTTGCCAAGCCTTCGTGAGGCTGTCCTCGGCTTCCCGTGGCCACTGCAGCATCATGCGGCTGTGCGCCTGGATGTGCTGTGCCATGATGACTTCCTTTGGGTCCCGCGTGCGGCCGGCATTAGCTTCCAGCACACAGATGACGGATCCTATTTTCATGCGACCCAGAGCCTCCGCATACAGGAACCTAAGCCACTTAAACCTCCGCGGTGTGACTCCTGTTGCCTGGTGGCCATAGATGCCCACTGGCTGCAGCGAACCTTTGACCATCCTGATTTTTACCCGTTTGTCTTTGGGCGCCAAAGCCCTCAGCCTCTTCTGTCTACCTGCCGCCTTGTGGAGGCGCGACCTATGTTTGGTCACTCTGCGGCGGACGCCACCGCCACAATCCAACCCAAGGTCGGTTGAGGTGAGAGCGATGGGCGGATCTTCGCTGGTCCTGAGCCTCTCCACTGCCGCCTTGGCTGCCCCCGAGGTACACACGAAAACCGTCTTTTCTTGGACCACACCAGGGAGGACTCCTCCAGCGCAGCTTTCAACAGGCGAAAGGCCTTCACACTCCGAATGGCGGCCTGCGTTGGGCTCTGGTGTATCACATCGAGTCCTATGTCGTCAATCCACAAGTCTTGGTGGGTGAGGAGTTTTGAGTCAAAAAGCATTTGCATGGGGTTGTGCAGGATGATCTTGCTCAAGCCTGGGGCCAGTGGACATCCTGCAATCAGTCCTTGGTTTGTCCGAATCGGCGCCGCAGTGACACCTTCCGCCTCTATGAAACGGCTTCCGCCGTAAACCTGGGCGGCGGCATTGAGCAAAACCGGTGGGAATGCTTTCTCAAGACCCTCCCTTAGCAAGATTGTATGAGGAACCAGCTCGTAAAAACTGGACAAGTCAACCAGGGCAGTCACCCCATGTTTGCGCGTGTGCTTGCAGACCTCATGACGCGCAGTTCTAGCAAGCGCTGTGTCAAGAGACGAGTGCCCTGGAAGGGCTCGGTCCCATGGCGCACTTCGCCTGTAGTCTTCCAGCCACTGCGCGTACAAGTCCCACCGGAGACGACAATAGGACCGATAGAGGTAGCTCGTTAGACCAATGGGTCGCTCATCCTCTGCCGACTTTGGTAAGAGTGTGTAGCGCACCATTGTGAGCTGGTCGGGAAGGACTCCTTCCCGCTCCCACTGCATCATTTCTTCAACTAGGAGAGTCCCGGCCTCCTGAGTAAGCGCCCTCAGCATGTCAGCCGTCCATTCGTCCGGCCCGCAGGCCTTACGAGCAATGGTTCGGAACTTACGATGGGCCCTTTCCAAGTTGATTGGCCGCAGCTGCTGCGCCTGCGCTTGCGCCGCCATTCGCACCTGTGTGCTCAGGGTTCGCAACTGAACAACGTCGCGGGTGTTGTCCGCCGCACACCAAATCTCCCACCACCCCGCTCTGCGAGCGTGGCTCCTGACTTCCATGCTGAGATTTTGGTACGGTCGCTGAGTTTTGGCCTCGTGAGTTTTGAGTGCCCTCCACAAAGGCCTCATGTGGCCTGCACCGGCTTGGGTGAGCCACTCCTGATACCGCTGATTTCGTTCGTTTGTATCCAGCTGGGTGGCGCACCGCAACTGCGCTTTGACCACTGCTGCCAGCCTCTGACGCTGACTACTTGCATCGAGTGTTTCGTGGCACATCCGGTCCGCAAACTCCTCTGCCGTCATGCACAAGCTTTCGTCGTGCCAGTTTTCCGCAACCTTGGCCAAATGCACAGTCAGCTTGTCACGAACACCAGGCGGGAACCTCCCAACCGGGTACGACGCCAACCAAACCCCAAGCCGATTCCAGTATCCAGCATGATTGCCTTTCCATTGAATGCCTGCCGGTTGCTGGGGTGTGAGAGGCTTCCTCACCCACGCGAGGTTCCAGCCTCGACCCTGGCCCCCTGCATCCAAAAGAGACTCCTCAACACTATGACTGAAGTCCGCAATCCACCTGGTGGCACGGTTGAATTGCACGTGAACCATGACACGCACAAAGGGGGCCGGGGACCAAGAGAAGGACGCCTCCTTCTTGGCCTGTGCCGCCGGTTTCCTTGGGACCTGCAACATTGGTAGTTGTCCGACATTCCAGTGCAGTTGAATGCGCAAAGCCGCATGCGGCCTCCAAGGCACCTCCCAATCAGCACTGACCGACACTAGGCCCTGGAGACGCCTATGGGCCCACACGTAATCAATTTGGCCCCCCGTGCTGCATGTGGCCTCCCCGGCACCAATGAATGCACCGTTCGTGGTTTCAGCAATCCTGGTTTGCCGGATGGTATCCAAATCACAGTTGAAATCACCCGCCACAATCCAAGGCACGGCCAAGGCTTGCAGTTTAGCCATGAGTTGAGACAGGATGGTTGCATTGATTGGTGTGCCTAAGTCCTGTCCCGTGGCCAGGTAGAGGCTACCCATCACAACATCCGAACCAGCGAATCTGGCCACTACCAACACGTAACCTTTACCTTCCAGCTGAAACCGATCCAACAAGCGGAAGTTGAGGTGGCGTTTTGCCAACACAGCAACCCCACCACTGCTGCCACCTTGTCCAGTGTCGTAGCTGTTAGCCGTCCACATTCGATACCCGGATGCTTCCGCACTTGCGTTTGCGCCCGGATTGTCCCCTTCCAGGAGATGAGTCTCCTGTACAAAAGCCACACCCGCCCGTTGATTCGTCATCCACTGCTTCACCTCACTCCTCCATCGAGTGACATTGGCGCTAACACATTCGAAAAGGGAAGGGCGCCTCCCCTGTTCCATGTGCGCCATGACATCCTTGCATGCCTCCACACATCCCGTAGCGTCCTCCGCCCTCCTGGACAAAAGGTCAAGCATGCGATCACACAACCAATGGGCTAGGTCTCCCTCTTCCAGGTCCGGCTCCAGTTGAGTAACAACTTCAACGATGTCCCTTTCATGCTCAGCCATGCTACTCAACTCGGCCTTCTGAAGGATTTGAAGGAGTTTGGGCCACTCCTCACGGACTTTGTGGCGCCGCTGCTGCTTCAACACGGTCCTTGACTTAGCCTCGGGACCCTGCTTACAGCGACCCCGCGGCCTCACCCCGGCACCGTCAACATCGGAAACAGCTCCATCCCCGTGTTGACTCGCATGTCGGTTTGTAGGCCTGCGATTGTTGCAAAATTCGCACATCTGTACCGTGCGACGCCGGACCACTCTGGTCCAACCCGACTCATTGGCCGGGACAAAAAGTACTCCACAAGATTTGCACCAAAGGGTTCCCCGGCTCCCCCCGGGCTCCACTTTAGACTGATGCCATAAAAGCTGCGATACCCCCGCAGATTGTGAAAAGGAGGACGCCTCCCCATTCAAGCTCCAGCTTTGTCCCGAACTTAGCAACGGCGCCAATTCCAAGACACGCGCTCCGCTTGACCCCAAGGTTGCTTGCGAGTCGGTGTTCCCCGTCCTCCGGAGGACACCCTCGCATACCCCCTACTCCGTCGCTCGCTGCTCTCCCGTCCCATACGGGTGCACCGCACGATCACCCTGGCCGCGCATTGGGCCGAAACCCCCCTGTCCCTCTGGATCTTGTGGAAGCTCCGCTTGCGCAGGTGGCACGGGTTTTTCCTCCTGTGCCTCGCCTCCCTGAGTTAGGGCCTGTACGAAGGCCTTCTTGGTTTCAGGGCTCAAGACCACTCCAGCCGCTTCCAATGCCCTGAGTCCCTCTTCTACCTTGATCCCTCCACTGCCAGGCTCATGCAGGTCTATTGGTGTCGGCACTTGCTGCTGCAAACCTTTCTGCAACTCCTCAACCTTGGCATTTTGATCGTCCACCTTACGACACATGTCTTTCATGTCCTCCAACATGCTCGCATATGTGGCCTTGGCCTTATCGATCCTAAGTTGCAGTGCGGCTTTCTTTTGGATCAAGGTTTTTAGCCCCTGCATCGCCGAGGTATACGTACTAAGCATCTGGTACAATTCCTCTTTGGGGCTTGGCTTCGGGGGTTCCACCGGGCTTGCAAGGGCCGCCCTCACAGCCGGCGGTAGATCAGCCGCGTACTGTCTGCACAGCTCTTCCAGCCCTTTTTGTGGCTCCTTGGGCGGCTCGAGGCCCGCTCTGCTAAGGAGGTCGCGTTGCACGGGGTCCGCAGTTTCCCACAACTGCTGAACTGCTTCCTGATCTGGGCAGGCATGACTAGCATCATTGGTCTTAATGCCCCCGTTGGTCTCTTGCGAAAGACCGGGTGGCGGGGCAACCGTATCCGCCTGCCAGCCTGCTGCTAGGAAAGCAGTTTGCACATCCATGGGGAATTGGTCCCACAGCTTCCGCACTATGCCTCCGGCTTTGCCCCACTTCGGTTTCGGGGTCTCTCGGCCGACCTTAGGCGACCTTGTGGTGGCAATACGTTGGGGTGCAGCGGGGACGCCCCACTTACTCCCACATACCTTGCACTCCGGGTGTTTATTGATACGGTCCTGGTAAATCCACTGCCCGGTGCAGTTTCTGCACACTACATAGGCTCGGTTTACGTTGGCGCACCAGGTCATGGCCGAAGCTTCTTCCCACCGCAAGGCCTGGAGCCACTTGAGCCAAACTTGAGCCAGGGTTTAGGGTTTCGGCGCTCGCACTCGGACGATCCAGGCGAGGCATGTGGTTCGAGGTCTGATGTGTGAAACATCACTACACGGGAGTTTTCAGAATACATTAAGATATTCCAACAACTGACTTCATTCTCACTCCCCTCTCAAATTCCGTGGCTCCTTCCCCTTAGCTAATGATCATACAGACTTTGAGGGCTACGAGCGGCAAAGCACATTATAGGGGATGAGGTGGGACTATGGGGCTTAGGGTTTAGGGTCTTAGGGTTTAGGGTTTAGGGGATTTTTAGATCATTTGGTCATGTGTAGTACTGCTACACAGTGTCCATTGTGTTCCTCTCGCATGGCTAGTGTTCATTAGTCCAGCAGGTTTAGGATCCCTTTTCTTTGCTTTGGCGATTATGCCCTCCTACCGCTGCTGGTGCAGCTCCGATTACTCTTCTTGCTTTCATTTGTCTAACGAGCGGCTTCGGCATTATCACTACTGTTAGGGGGTCCACGTCTATGTTTATGGGAGCATTATGTGCGCGTTCCTGTTTAGGCTTCTCAGCAGCAGGAGCAAGGCCTCGTTTGACTCAATCCGAGGTACTTCTGCTGATGATGATATTTTCTGTCGGAATGCAACGAGTATCTTGCTGGGTCTGCTGATGGATACGAGTTGATGTCGAACACCGGCTGAAATTAGAAACGGCTGAAGATATGCCCCCCCTACAGTTCAATGACAACCTCGTCTTCAGGATTTCTAGCGGAGTCGAGCAGTAGCTCGTGAAAAGTCGTCATCGCGATCGTGTGTAGTCTGAACTTCACGGCCGGGAAACTCCTCGAGATGCTGCCACTCGGACAGCGGCCGTCGAACGAGCCAGAAAACTCCACTGGGCAGGTGGGTGACCTCGGTGAACATGGCAATGGTAGTGCTTGTGCTCACCAGGCTCGTAGTGGGAGCAGTAAGTAATGCCACTACAGTTACATAGCTAGGAACAACATAGACTAGCAAGGTAGTAGTCATTGTAGCAAGATTGTCCAGTCCGGAGATAGGCAAAGTCGCCCGGAAGTTGCACTCCAGCTCCCCATGGCCTCGGGCAACAAAGCTGCGGTGGGATCTCTGTAGCTGAAGGAGGCACAAGCTGAACGCACAAGGCCCACATCGCCTGCCGCCGCCAATCCATGAAGCATGGGTTCCCGTTCGGAACAGCCACAAGTCTCTACAAACCATAAACCCTAAACCCAAGCCATAAGCCCTAATAGAATATCTGAATATCATGTCTGGGGAACTATGTATGCTAGCAGAGGGTTCAACTGGGGTCTTTGAATGATGGCTATATGCGTTCCTGCAGGCTTTCTTTTGAACTTCGCTTCGTCGAGCTTTCTCTTGGGTGCGTCGAGGGGCTGTCCCGGGAATGTCCCAGGAAGGCGGCAGCAAACTCACGCGGAGGCGCTTCCGGTCCTCACCGACAAAGACGCCCACTGGGCAGTTTGCCTGAAAGAATTTCAATAGGGTCCACTCTACTCTAGTTATAATAAGGCAACAAAGAAAACCACTTAGGAGTTTGCTGTAATGTAAATCTTTGATGGCAGGATCCTGGAGGGCAACCTTACGTCGTAGACCTTCACGCGCAGGACCCAAATGACAGATATTGCAGGCAATATTGAGAAAACTCCACTCGGGGCCTACTGTAGCGGCAGAAAATGTGTTGAAGAGTCCAGCGGGCAAGTTGGGCCTCCATGCTTAAACCACATCATCGCAAACACCCAGCCAGAGTCCTTGAAGTCGCATAAACCGCAGTCTCAAAATTTCAAATCCTGCCCAAACCGACAAGCTAGAAAACATCTACGAGAAACCTAGGTCCTGGGTCCATGCCCGCGGGCTCGGGGGCTCATGGCCCATCGAAGTCCCACTTTAGGGAGGCTTTGGAGCTTTCTCAGCTTCGGGTTTAAGGCTAGCGGTCTGGATGTTGGGGTGCTTGTCGCAGACTGTTCACGGTGTGCGTACATTGGGCAACAGATCTTGGCCTTAGGTTCAGTCCGACTCATCTTCTAGGGTTCGGGCTTGTTGCTGCTGTGGGTCGAGGTGTTTCAATGCATATTAGCAGCTGGGCTCCTTCTAAGCTCCGCGGCACGCAGGAATAGCAAGATTGGGAATGCACAGCGGGGGGTGCTGGGGGTGACGGAAGCTGAACGGGGTTTCAGGTGAATTGGCTGGGCCTCTTGTGAATGGCGACTTGCTGCAGTTTCAAGCCAAGTGGCTGCTGGAGAGACAGCCGTTATGCCTGAAACATGTCTCTTTTCCTCACGTGTAGTGGTCAGGTATGGGTGCGTGATCCCACATACTTTCTCTCACTCCGTCATGCGTGGCTCCAGTATTCAGAACGCAACTCAAGTCGAATCCCGACACACCCACATGCCGATGAATACAGACCTGTCGTGGCATTCGCAGGCAAGGTCTCCGCAAACAGGCTAAGGGATGAGAAGGCGTCAACCGCAGCGCCGCAGCAGGCTCGCTCATTTTGCTTCGGTCAGAACGCTGTAGATGCTCCCTTCAAAGGCGGCTCAACGGGTTTCGATCGCATTGTATTCGAGCACTGCTGTGCTGCTGTTTGCGGTAATGCCTTTGGAAGTATGTCGGGCAATGCTGTACTTTGTCCTAGAGCCCGGAACCTTGAAACCTCAAATTCAACCTGGAGCGGCTATTTAATATATGTATATATACATACATAAACACCTGCACACATATATAAATAAATAAATAAATAAATAAATACATGGATAATGTAGAGTCTACTTCGCGCTTCGAAAGACTTGTTGAGGCTGCTCGCCTAAAGGCCTGCTGAGTCATCTCCCTCGGCTGCATCGTCCCGCGGTTGAGCGGGCTCGGGTGCCTCGCAAGTCTTCTTATAGGGTCCTTAAGGGGGATGGTTCAAGGGGGGAGGGTACAAGGGAGCCCCCTCCTATAAGGATGCTATAATCCTCGAACACACCGACCCGGGCTCCTTGAAAACCAATTCTCCCCCACCTTGGCAGCACGAATCCCGGCGTGGGATAACAGCGCCTTACTGGAGATGCAGCGTACCGTGCCAAGCTCAAGCAACACGGTGCCACCAGCACGAAACGCGAGGCCGCGCAAAATCGACACCGAGGGCACAGCCAGCTCGTACAGGACACCCTCGATCTTCAGCAGCGTAGACTAGGCAACAGGTGTTTATTCGGGAACTGCTTGTGAACCCTGTGCAGTTCGGTTGGCAACCATGTATTCTCAGAGAAGGCATGCCATGTCGTGCAGACGCTTGGTGCCGGTTTGACAGCGAGGGCTGCACCCGCAATGCTCCCATCTTCTTGCCCACGCCGCCGGGAAGATAGACGAGGTCCTACTACTTTGAGGCGGTGTCACTCATGGCAGAACATGGGCCTCTGCCCCGAACCAACATGATATGCCCAGGGAAGGAGAGCAATCATTTTGTGTTACCTGATGTTTTCATTTCGCAGCAGGCTAGCGCTGTGCTCTCCAGGACAGCACGCGGTGTCCTGCACACCTTGGAAGACGCCCTCGACACAAGCCAGGCACTTCTCCACGTCTCCAACCGCCTCGCAGGGCCGAGGGCATGCTGAAGTGCGCAGTGCAGTGACCATCCTGGCACATGCGGAATGAGCTCGCGATCCGGCAACTTGCGCACGCTGACAAACTGCAGGCCCTGAGTTTTGAATGCCGTAAGCCCAGCTGCACAAGCCTCCCGTCCGGCGCTTGCTTTTCGAATCGCGAGGCGCCCGACCTGTCTGAGATTTTTGTATCTGCACGCAGCAGAAAACATCGAACACACAATGAAACAAAGCCCAAACAGCTCGCCGCAGAAGATGCTACACTGCTACACAATGAAAACCGCAGCCTGCCTCTCCAGTCAAGTCCATGAGACCTTCAAACTTCAGCTGCTCTCAAATAAGCAACGAAGCGGTAGCTTCGAGGACTACCACCACCACGACGACGCCTGCTACGGCAGTGACCTCCCTCCGCTGCGATGGCGAGAACTAGACGACGCCTACTCATAGGCAGAAGAAGTCGCTTTCTACATGTAAATCTGTCAGCATTGGTGAACGCCTCCAAGGCCCAAAGGACACTCCGTGCATAATCTCTCGGCCTCGAAGTCGATATTCCCGTTCACGCAGCCCCGGCCTCCAAGATATTCCGGGATCGTCAGGTCAAAGCTCCTCAGGGTCTTGCGTACAATCCCTTCCGGAAGTGCGGATCAGAGCTGTTTCAGGCAGCTCCATCTTCAAAAGACTCGCATTGAACGCTGGAAATCTCAGGTGGAGACCCTTGACAATACTCAAACAGTACCGCAACTTCAAGGGTTCCTGGCTGCCGGGCAGTCTACGAAATTCCGAGCCCTCTCAGACTCCTGAACCCTCCCTAAAGCCGAAAGGAGCCCTCTCAGCCGGCCACAGGCCGCTGGCTTTTTGCAGCCTCAAGGAGGCTTGTCCGGGACCCCAGATTGCCGCGATGTAAGAGGGCTGAGGGATCACGACTGGTTCATGGTACTGCAGTACCTTGGCTTTCATTCGGACTCGTCCTTGGCGTCTGTTCGGGGTTTGCGTTCTCACGCCTGGACTCGCCAGGTGAGTACTGGGTACACAGTCCGCAACGTGCTTCCTGGCAAGGGTTTTAAGTTTGTGTCGCAACCTGGTTAGAATAGAACTGCAGACTGGGATGCGGGCTTTATGTTTTAGGCTGGTATCAAAGCAAATTTACAGGCATACTAGGCAACTTCAGAGAATTCAGGCTTAAGTAGTATCCTTACAATGTCCCAATGCCCGGCTCAGGGTTCGGGGGGTTTTGGGCTTCGAGTCAAAAGCAACCTTTTCAGGGCGTATAACAAAAGCCTAAGCACCGCACACTGTTTTTCCTCAGAGCCTTGAATATTCAATCAACCTAAACCCCTTCTAAACCCTTTTTTGCCACTGGTCTGAGGTCTTCAATGAATCTAAACCCCAAGCCCCGAACCTTTAAACCCCAAACCCCAGCCATGAGAACACCCTCTCAGCGCCCCGGCTCAGCCCGAGTCAAGAGCTTCTGCTCCTCCGACCATACGAGTTCTTGTACCGGGTAGTATGAGGGTTACTCCTACAGGAATCGAAAAGAGCTACTGCAAGGGTGGCCCTGCTTAAGGTTACTATTATAGGAAAAGCCGGTAGAGTTTGGGGCTTTAGCTCTTTCGGTTTTGGAACGTCGGGGTTCGGGTCTGCAGAGTAACGGCGGTTCTGGGTTTAGGGCCTTGGGTTCGGACATGACAATGAGGGTGTAACTTCACACCTTCGAGTTGACAAGGCTACAATAACTTTCCTTGTGTAAGCACCCTTTTGTCAATCGACCAATCAATCCTACGTGGTTGTGTAAATGTTTGCCTGCCATTATGCACGCATGTGTTTGCCTAAACAATAAAGGTGAATGTGGATATCTTGTGTCAAAAAAAGAACTTCTGTGTCTTTAAGTGTTTTTGTTCGTTTTTAAAATGTATTTGCCTTTAAAAGTTCTTATCTTCTTTAAAGTCTTTAGTTGCTTATTGTCTTCAAATATCTTTATTTGATTTCATTTGTCTTCAATTGTTTGTGAAAGTTTTAATCTCTCTTTATTTTTTTTGATTTGTCCGGATCTTGTCTTTATTTGTCGATGGTGTGAAACAAACCCTGTGGATCTAAACCTTGTGGTTCTGGTTCGGTGCAAACGGTCAATGATTAAATGCCTGATTCCCAATCTGTCTGTGCCACTCGTGATGTTGTCCACTGTTATGGTACCATATGCCTGGACTTGCCTGTGCAGGGGTTGACATCGAACTCTTGGGAAGCTACTGGCCCGAACTCGGGGTGGCACGTGTCAACCCTGACAACAGCACTTGTCGAAGGTTTCCCTGAAAACCATGGCGGCAAGACCTCAGCCCTCCGAAAGACAGAATACCCTGCGTGTAGCCTCCCCACCAGACCTTCGTCTTATGCTGAATCATACACTTACCATCATATGCCATGCATGAATACACCATGGTATGCAATCGTGTGTTTCATACTATATACCAGTACCGAATCATATATCCATTGCTTTTATAACATCCTTCCTACGATCTACCCATGTTTCGGTATGTATGCATATACGTATACTGTAGGCATCCTGATCCGACACACCCGGCCTTGAGGAAGGCACGGTAGGCCACCGCCTCGGCTACCTCCTGAAGTTTCGCTTTGGAATCTGCTCGCTGCTTGCGGCTTCTGCTTCGATGCTTCGAGAGTTGGAAGGGTTTCCCATTGAATGTATTTCACGGGCTCTTGGGTATCTCTCTCTCTGCCGTGCCCTCATCAAGTGTCTCGCAATGCAAGGGCACGAAAATCAGGAGGCATAGCGCGCACGCAGAACCTCCTTCATCCTTCGGGCCCTCGGAACTGGACAAGAACTTTAACAATCATTACAAAAGACTGTGACGGCATTTTGTCTGGGTTGCTGGAGGGTATGTGGGTATGTGAGTTTGGATACACTTGCCAGCCTGTCAAGTTGCATTTTGGCCGCGGACGCAGAACACTATCGTCAATGTACTCATCGGAAATGAAAACACAAGCGATACTCTGTGTGTCGGCACACACACATACACATACACATACACATACACATACACATACACACACACATACACACACACACACACATCTATATATCTATAGATACACACGTACGCACACACACACACACACACACACACACACACACACACACACACACACACACACACACACACACACACACACACACACACACACACACACACACACACACACACACACACACACACACACACACACACACACACACACACACACACACACACACACACACACACACACACACACACACACACACACACACACACACACACACACACACACACACACACACACACACACACACACACACACACACACACACACACACACACACACACACACACACACACACACACACACACACACACACACACACACACACACACACACACACACACACACACACACACACACACACACACACACACACACACACACACACACACACACACACACACACACACACACACACACACACACACACACACACACACACACACACACCACACACACACACACACACACACACACACACACACACACACACACACACACACACACACACACACACACACACACACACACACACACACACACACACACACACACACACACACACACACACTTGACACATCGTGTCGCAGGTCTGATCTGTCGGTGCATACTGTCAGGGAAAGTCAGCAGCTGTCAGGGAAAGTCAGAGGCTGCACGAAAAATTCAGAACATGCAGTCTTGAACAGGAACTGAGCAAGAAACTGACCGATGTAAGCCCTCACTCAAACACAGCTCGGAAAGGGGTTTGCGGCTTGGCCCCCATGCCATTTCAATGCAGGTACACAATCTGGCGTCCCAGATTGCTTCACAGCACTTCTATCACCGTCTTCGTTGGGCAGTGGATGATAGAAGGCTCACTGCCCCCCTGCTCATTCGACTCAGATTTACCTACCCTTCGAAACAGGGATGGACACACACAGGCCCTCCCGGGCTCATTGCGTCCGTTCAATCGCTTGCACAGCACTTGCATGACAATGCGCACTCACTTGTCCAGATCGCCACCAGACCACCAGAAACCAATGCTCCACCACCAGCCAAGCTTGCACTTGCACGACACTTGCGATGCAGTAAAGCGGCGAGGTGCGCACTCTAACCCCTTGCAATGTAGACAGTCTTTGCGCGCTGTTTTTTCTCACCGATTTTTTATGGGAAAGTCTTATGCTCAAGAGACCTAGGAAAGTGGGCTACGAAACTTCAGGAAGCGCAGTCTGTGCACTAAGTGCAATTCGACTTCGGCTTCTTCCGCATCAGCATCGAAGTACATGCAACACTGAGTTGCAGTTTGGTACGCAACGTTGGCCAGTGACACGATACTCACTCGCAAATGCTCCTGTACTAGGTCTACGACAGCTCTCATCCACCTTTTTGACGGGCTGCTCAACATGGTGCAAGCCACGGCATTGATTTGTACAAAACGGATGGTGGTATGCAAAGACTGAAAGCCCATGGTCAACTCAACCGAGGAGGACAGCCGAAACTCCTGTATCCCACGTCGCAGGAACGTGTACGCCACCATGGTGTCGGTTATGGGTTGTGCCTCTTCTGGGTCATCATTTTGATCGAGGCGAGTAATGAATGTGATTCTGGCTCTGATCGGCAACACGTACATCAAGATGTTCTCGAGCACGTCAGAAGCGGCCCAATCCATGTTGTTCGGGATCTACACAATTTTCAGAGTGCTTGAAACAAAACTCTGTTGCATGTCTGATGAAAGCAGCTCACAACACCGCAGCACTTGCACGTTTCTGACATGTTACTCTGCACATTTCTTGCACTGCACTTGCACGAACCTCGCACATCCCTTGCATATCACTTGCAATCCGCTTGCACGTCCCTTGCTCGTCACTGCTCTTGACTTGACACAGAGGTGGTCTCTTTTTATACCGTCACAACGAAATCGACTGGTTCGAGGGTTTGAGCAGTCGTTACAGGTTCCGTAAACCGAAGATGGCGAAAGTTTTGTACAAGCTGGAAGGTGTGTAACCTAGGCCACCAGCCGAACTTCTCCCAGAGCTGCATCGCGACAAGGTATTTGGCAACGTTGATGGAATCGGTGATTGATAGCTGGATGTGGAGAGTAATAGTCTCGTGTCCGGTTGCCCGACTGCATACACGAACCCACATCCGAAAAATGTAGTCGCGGCTCGTACTCCAAGGCAGATTGGCTTCGCGGGCCTTGCGCTTCATGTTGGGCAACCTACACAGTTTCACTGGATGCCAAATGCTGCAACTCAAGACGGGTCATGCAGAAAGCTGATAATGCACAGCACTGCAAACACGCACTCTTTAGTTTCTTTCACTTTCTTTGTGCAATCTCTCACTTTCGGTCAAGAACGTACTGCACAAGTTTCAAAGTGGACGAAAAACGCTTCCTAGGGCCTTGCTTTTCTTTGGCAATGCGTTGGCCATGCTGTCTCAAGAAATCGAGAATGAACTGAGCTCTGTTGTGAATGAAGAAATCGTCACCAAGCACTCTCGTGCCTTCCATTCTGCGGCGAAATTGGGTACTGGGTGCAGGACGAATCTTGATGCGCACACCGTCAGGCCCTTCATCGATCATACGAAGTTTGCGTTTCCGCGGTGGGTCCGTCTGCAACATGTTGGTGTGCTCTGCAACTGACTGCTTCGGCTTTGGGGCATGAACTAATCGACCAGAGGACGAAGACGCAGACTGTCGGTCAATGGATGAAGACGCATTAATACTCTCATGATCAAGATCAAAATCAGCCGAATCCGGATCACTGGCCAAAGGAACACCTGATGCCACATCTGCACGTCGATCACGTTCTTGGTCCGATACTGCAAGGTCTGACGAGAAGTCGGAAGAGTGCACGTCCGATACAGAGGCAACATCGCTCTCGAAACTGGACACCAACATGATGAAAAGCTACTTATACGGTCTGAATCTGTCTTGCACTACAGGGAACCTTGAGGGCATGAGGCAGGACAATGTCTGCAAACGCTCACAACACATGGTGCCGGCAGATCGCTTGCATCACCCTTGCACATCACTTGCACGTCCCTTGCACATCCCTTGCAACACCCTTGCAGTGACACTGGCGCACAGACGCTTGTTTGCAACTGCTCACGTTTCACTCTGAGACTTCTCTGTTGTTTCTTGTAGTTGAAGAGAATTAACACAATGGGTAGTCACAGATTGAAGAGAATGCAAATCCGTCAGCAAGTTGCCCACCACTTCGTTGGTCTTCTGAAGTTTCTGAAACAGTTCTGTGGTGGCGGACATGACTTCTGCCACCTGAGTCTCCGTGTCCCTGATTTGTGTGGTGAGCACGTCGAGTTGGGCTTGTTGGATCTTTTGGACGGAAAAGGCTTCTTCGCGAAAGTGACGGAATTCACCTCTGATTGTGATCAGCTCCTGTTGTGTGTAGGAAATCCAGCGTTGAAGAGGTGCCAACGGATCGCACGCTGAGTTGCTCGACATTAGTGCAATGGGACGAGACTTGAGCAGGGTGCTGCAACACTGTTCTGGTATGCACTACAACATGAATGAAAAAGTACTCACAGCACTTGCATCCAATGCACATTCTTTCCTCACTTCAGCACTCGCATGCGTCACAGATACAAGCGAAATCCTGTCACTTCGGGCATACTCAGCTAAGATCAGACGATTGACTGCGTCGAAATCGGCGTGATTCACGCCTTCTGGTAGGCATGGGTTTGGATCTAATCGGAGTACCTGACGTAGCTGAAGATGTAGGTGCAGCCGACGACGAAGCGGTACTGGACACCAAAGGAGGTTCAGACACACGATGCCCCAAGCTTGCTGGTGGTGCCGGGGGTGGAAAGACGGGAGCACTGGCACTGGGCGGGGGGAAATTGGGAGGGGGAATAGGGGGAGGGAGGGGAGGGGGGGGGAGAGGAGGAGGGCCAGGGGGAGGTAGGGGGGGAGGTGTGGAACTGGACGATGGGTTGTCGCTCCCTGCACTCGGCGCACTCCTCGTTGCTGGCAGAGGGGGTGGAGGTGCATAGGGGTGGGATCTGCAATTACCACTGGACGAACGTGATCCTGAAGCTCCGCTACTGCTAGGACGTTCATCACGTAGGTTTGCTCTATCCCTCTCATCCAAACGACGCAACTCTTGCTGCAGCATTCTTTCTGTCCCGTCACGCACAAAAGCTGTCAATTGAAGTACAAGAGCTTGACGAAGTTGAGGTCGTGATACAAAGTTGAGCAATCTCACACGCGCTGAATGAGTGAGCGTTCTCAAGAACTCATCGATGCTAGGATCCGAAGGTGGCACCGTCGGCATGCTTGCTTGCACAGATGATCTCGTCTCTTAGCCAAAAACACTGCGATGCTAACATTTGCAAGTCTCTCACACATGGCAAAGTCAGATCAAGACATGTTGCATGCACGTCCGCTGTCAACTGTCCACTGATAACAGACCGCTTTTACCGTTTCATCAAAGCTTCACACAAGCGAAATGGATAACCAAGGTTCGCTAACCACCGTACAAAAGTATGGACAGCTACTTCTGCTTGGCACGTTGCACTCATGGGATGTCGAACTTGCCAAAGGAACTTGGGCTGGAGATAGTAAATGGTTCGGTTTCGGACATCAATATCAAATCCCAAAAAGTGACCATCACCGACAGCTTCAAGAACAATCGGAGAACCATAAAAGGTTTCTTGGCTGAAGACTTGAAAAGGCACAGTTTTATGCACTTCGGTGGGTGCAATCACCAGTCTATTGTCCACATATCTTGCAAGAAAAGTAGAAGGGAAACTCGAGATCTGCGGGAACGTTGCTGCCCAACCGAGCTCAGTCATCACCACTGGAAGGGAAGAGAGGACTGGGCTGATTTGGTTACCTATGGACGTGCCACCAACTTGCTTCCACACTCGATTCAACGCCACAAACAAGCCGCATTCGAAGCTGAGACGAACAATGGTGACCAAGTCGGATGGATCAATGGTCTTCCAATCGAAGTGCCGACGTATATGGGAAATCTTCCCATGAATGGAACGAAAATGTTTGCTCTTCTCGTTAATGCACACCGACAATTTGACATCAGGATGTCTTGCAGTGAACATACGAACCAACATCTCCACTGCTTCCAGAATACGACTTTGAGGCACTGAGTTAAAGAACCCGACCAGATCGTCATTGAGCAGTTCGAGTTCAACTTCCAACGAACACTGCCTGAATACCTGATGAATATGATGCCAAATCTGTGGGACACTGCGTGACAACGAACCAGGCCATACTGTGTTGACCATTTGGTCAATGCAATCGCTGCTGCCCTAAGAATAGGGCCCAAGGCTGTATTCTTGTAGCTGATGATGGTTCGCCCTGATTTGAAGGCCTTTTTGCGTTTGAGAAAGATCTGTCCCACAGGCAGATTGGCATCCAACTTGAATCCCCAAGGGTACTTGCGAACCAGTGAAGACGGGATGTGCGCACAAAGAAAAAGCTTTGCTGACGATACGGACATCGGCATAGGGCTGAACACCTTGACATCTGACCATACTCGATGGCAGGATTGGAAGTAGAATCTAGGGCAAAAGACCATAAGATGAGTTGATTCGTGATCAGCAAGGTGAATTACCCAATCTGTACAAACGATGTCTTTGAGCTGCAACGCATGACTTTCCTGGAATTTCGGACATAAGCACATATGGCGAAGGTGAAGATGCCACTCGGAATGAATGAACTGCTGCCACATGGGTAGAGTATGCAAAGGAATAAAATGTGTCTTGCACCAACCCTTGTACGCGGAGGTCGCCTCCTTGATGTACTTGGCTTTTGATGGAAAGATAAGGGATTTTGAGTTGGCCTGAGCAAGTTCTCTAAGAACAGGTTGGCGAAATGACAACGTCTCAAGTCCACATGTCCATCCACCAAGTCCACATTGGGGTGCTGCTGCTGAAATTGTTGGCATCTGCATGGAAGTTGATCAACTGTTATCTCAGCAAGCTTCTTCTCCCACTCAAAGTGATTATGAAGAATAGAGCCCAGCGATTGGGGAGCAGACTCTCTCGGCGTCTTAGAGGGGAGGTGAAACGGGATGCAAATGCCTTTGAACTGCTGAATGGTATGAGACAGAAACGATGAGACATGGGCAGCAAAAGAAGGATGAGACAGAAACGGTAAAGTGACTGACTTGTTGTGTCGGGGTACAGAGCAGTTACGAAACTGCAACGCAGATTTGAGCAGCTGTACCACTCTAGATCTGAAAGGTTGCTCCATGATCTTGGCCATCCGGAACATCGCGTACAACTCTAACGTCGAGACTTGAGCAGACCTGACAATTTTTGCAGCAGAGAAAGATGCCGAGGTCAGCGACGCCAAATCGTACAGAAGCGACCACGCTTGGCTTTTGTCCATCAAACATCGAGTCGGAGTACTTGTTGAAGCAGCACGTCTTCGAACTTTTGCCCAAAGTCTGGAAAACAATGAAACATTCTTAAGAGATGGACGTGGCCTGAGTCTCTTGAATCCCAATGCTGACTTAATGAAGAAGCGGTCAATGAACGGTGAATTGAATCTGGGCTGCCACCGATCAATAAGGACATGCTCTTGCACCCAAGCTTGTTTGTAGTCATCATGAACAGACAGACAAAGTGTAGAAAAGTCGAAATAACTGCCCAGCGAAGCCCAAATACGAATGGCCGGTTCAACTTGAACATATTGCTCACGGAGAACTTGCTTGAGTTTGGACTGACGGTTGAATTCACGCTTCGAAATAGTAATTGAGGTACTTCCCACATACATCCATCGGTCTCTTTGCTTGAACGATGAACGCGTACTCCAAGACACGGGAGCTTTCAAATAAACTGCACAAGGACTCTGAAACCGTGTGAACGTGTACTCAGACGGCGTAACTCCAGCTTTGCGCAATTTTTCAAGCAGCCGTTGTTCTGGCGAAGTACCCCTGGAGTAATGGAACAGTAGAATCAGATGACAAAAACCTTGCAACCAAATGGCCATCACTTTGTCCACATGCGGAATGAATTGAAGCACAAACGACATGAACTTGCCAATCTCTGTAATAAGAGCATGTGCTGACCGAATCTCCTTTGCGGAGAATTGTTTGGAAGCAAGGCTGTGTGCAATTCAGACAACTTGAAAAGCTGCCGCTGCAATGCACGTAGAGAGACTCTTGATGCCCATCCTAGATGCAAAAGTCGCCGAGATCCCGAATTTGACTGCAAGTTCTTGCAGTTTGGCTTTCTCCTTGCCTCCATAGTTGATCTGCACAAGCTTGGAGACAGACACAATGTGCTCTTGAAATTCTGCAAAACGCTTGCCTAGGGGTCGTTTGAAACTCTGGATCCACTTGTCGACGTCCCCCTCTCCTGATCCCTTTAGTCGGGCTTTGTGATCGTTCAAGGCTTCAGCAGGAACACTGTCGATCTTACTCTTGAGGTCATTCTCCCAAGTCTTCGGTGGTGTCCCGGATTGTAGACAAGGAGCACTAGATTGCGAAGCAACCGGGAGCTGTGTTTTCGAAGCGGATTTCGTGGGGGTAACGGGAAGTCCTGCGGCTTGCAACTGTTCACGACGGCGATTGAGCTCTTCCGAAACTTGAAGGAACTTCTGAGATTGGTCAACGCCTGTGGGCACCGGCATGTTGTCAAACATGAGCTGAACGATCTTGTCAACCAGCGGCTGAAACAGGACTGCACAATCCGTGTTCTTGTTAGGAATGATTGTAGATGGATTAGCGGCCTGAAAAAGTTGCGTAGCAACTGCATCGATGTCAACTTTGCGATCTCGAAGGTTCTTCGTCACTTGCGACATGAACACTGCTTCAGCAACTGTAGCAACTGGCACAACACTGAAAAACTTGCCATGACTTAATGCTCGAAGACGCCAATCTGAAACTCCATGAAACAGGAATTCCTGAACAGGAATGCTGAGTGGATCTTTTCCTGCGATCCCTTTCTTTCGCGACCACGGGGTGGCTTCGATGTACTTACGAAAAGACAACCCATGAAGCACCGTTGAGTCATAATGATCACGATCTGACGCCCATCCATTCGGTAGTGCAGGAGCAAGACCAGGACCTTGATGAAGTGGCATGGGAGTAGACGGCGATGATGAAGGTGCCGAAGAAAGTGGAGGCGGAGGTAGGGGAGGTGGCTGACTAGCAGGGGCAGAACTGGAGAGGTTGGGATCATCCCAACTTCCCGAGCTATACGGCTGATAGCGATGCTGACCCCACGATTGTTGGGATCTCCCGTGCCCTGTGTTGGTGTCCCACTGTCCATTCCATGCCATGGTTTCAGAACTATCGACAAAGCTAAGTCCACGGGATCGCTAAGGACACTTCGAATCAAAAGGCTCCGTAGTTGAACAAACCTGCTCAAGTTGTTCTCAAACTGCAGCACTTGCACATCGCTTGCACAACTCTTGCACCACACTTGCTCCTCTCTTGCACCTCTGACGCACACCCTTGCACTACCGCTGACACTTCACTTGCAGCACACTTGCATATCTCTTGCTGGCACATCTCACAATCTTAACTGGCATGTTTTCGACACATGTATGCGTACAAAGCAATTGACAACGGAAGAGACTTGAGAACGTGGCTGGTCAAAGCAGCATGCTGCACTCAGACCCTCCAAAAGACAAGAAGCGCTTCCGGGATGAAACATGAGGAGCAAAAGACCCATCTGCCACCGTACTTGGACGCTGCCTCTTGTGCTTGTTCTGCATCTGAAGTATGAGCCCTAGCATAGAAGGAAACTGGTGGGGACCACTTGCTGTCACTAGCATCCCAATACGATGGTCGGATCGTTCCCTCAAGGAGGATAGATGCAGCCCCGGCCACTGTTGTGTTGTGTGCAACAGGCGAGCGAGCAATCCCTGCTGCAGAAGTATGCGACCTGATCATGGTCCTCTCAAAGTGGGTGAAGTGGATGCTCAAGCACTTGCACGAACTCGACAAAGAACGAAGCTCCACAGAGTGAATGTTTGCAGCTTGGTCGGCTGCTGCAATTGCCTGAGAGACATACTTCAATGCCGTCGAATTGACAGACTGGGAAGGAAGACCTAACAGGCTGATCAGATAGTCCGCAGTGCTTTGCATCAAAGAGCTGGGAACCTGCAACTCAAGATTGGCCTGAATCTTTCTCGAAATCTCACATGCCGATTTCATACGGCCAGGGCTGGGACTGATCAAGTGACGTAGAGCAGTAAACATGGGGTATAATGCGACCCAATTGAAGCTAGCTGAGTACACTCGTATCAGCTTCGCTTCTTCATCGCGCACTTCCAACCCACGAAGTTCAGGAATCACGAAGAAGTTTGAATCTTGCTCCCACTCAACTTCCACATGCCCTTTGAGAAGAGATCGATTCTCAAAATGCTCATACGAATCTTGCAAGGGTTTAACCCTACACGATCTGCATGAGTACCAGGAATCTGATCACAAATTGCACGAAGTCGAATGCTGTTAGGATCTGCAACAAGAGAAACTCCGCTTCCATGAACTTGCCGAAGTCGCTTTGATGGCTGGGATGAGTCATCCGTTTGATATGTGAGGGCTGACTGCTGGCTCTGACCAGATGCTGTTGACTGATTCTGTTGAGAAACAACAGTCTGCTGAATGTCGAGCAAATTGTTAAGGCCAGCATACACATCTCTGTGGCCTCGGACATGTGTCAAGTTTGCCGACATGATCGCTGAGTATTCAGCGAAATCGGCCACCGAACGAAACGACAAACGGAAACCTGCGCCATCTGCATGAAGAGTGATTGCTGGTGGAACCTCTTGCTGTGGAACAGGCCGATCATTTACAGCACGGGCAGCAATCAAGGTAGGAGCTACATCTGCTGTTCCCAAACCAACATTGGATGCAGAAGGGATCGGCAAAGAAGAAGATGGAGCAGGCGTCGGACAAACTGCAGGAGTGGGGGGTGGGGGAGGGAGGGAAGGCGGGAGGGGGAAGGGGAGGGGTGGAATCCACTTCGCCGTGGTACCACGGGAGGGGGGAGGGGCAGAAGCGGGGAGGGGAGGGGGGGGCAAAGGGGGAAGGGGGGAGGAGGAGGGTGGAGGGAGAGGTGGGGGAGGAGGGGGGGGAATTGATGTGCGGGTACTGCGTCTCTTTCCTGAGGCATCCATGGCAAACTGATCAGCAACTAGCCAAAAGTACAGCTCATGTACTCAACTTGTAGCCGAAGACCTGCGACAAGTCAGCGGTGAAGTCAGATTCGGGAAAGTCAATCAGATCATAGAAAGTCAGTGGGAAAGTCAGCATTCAGGTTTCGGTAAAGGCATTTGGTAAAGACTCACTGAGAAAGTCAGCTTGCAAGCACGGATATAGAATCAGGGAAAGTCATCCAATGCTTATACAGTCAATCGGGAAAGTCAGCGCCAGAGCTACCTCTGGGAGACACGGCGCCCATAGGGAATGCCGTTGTGAAGCACACTTGACACATCGTGTCGCAGGTCTGATCTGTCGGTGCATACTGTCAGGGAAAGTCAGCAGCTGTCAGGGAAAGTCAGAGGCTGCACGAAAAATTCAGAACATGCAGTCTTGAACAGGAACTGAGCAAGAAACTGACCGATGTAAGCCCTCACTCAAACACAGCTCGGAAAGCGGTTTGCGGCTTGGCCCCCATGCCATTTCAATGCAGGTACACAATCTGGCGTCCCAGATTGCTTCACAGCACTTCTATCACCGTCTTCGTTGGGCAGTGGATGATAGAAGGCTCACTGCCCCCCTGCTCATTCGACTCAGATTTACCTACCCTTCGAAACAGGGATACACACACACACACACACACACACACACACACACACACACACACACACACACACACACACACACACACACACACACACACACACACACACACACACACACACACACCCACACACACACACACACACACACACACACACACACAAACCCACACACACACACACACACACACACACACACACACACACACACACACACACACACACACACACACACACACACACACACACACACACACACACACACACACACACACACACACACACACACACACACACACACACATATATATATATATGTATATGTATATGTATATGTACACACGCAGGAAATACGCATACATGTATGCAGGACCCACATTTTGCGGTGGACCTCCAAAGCGCCGGTGAATCCTCCAGAGCGCCTCACCAACAAGAGCGCAGTTTTCAGGGTTTGGGGTTCTTGATTACAGGAGGCTTCGAGAGGGGTGCCTCGAGTTTTGCTGAGCTGCGGGAATTAACACCCCAAGGCTGTTGCTTGTTTCTGTTCCGCACCTTTTCAACATTACTGTTACTGTAGAACAGGTGGTCGAGAATCTCGAATACAACATGTTGGGGCCAAAATGCCAAAGCTGGGTCGATCAATCAATTGCTTCGAAGTAGTCCGTCGAACCGGACATCTGATATACTGCAAAGCCTTACATCCCCACCGTGGGGCTGAAGCCAACACTGCCCTTGGGCTGACACTGTCATTGAGTCATGTCCGTGTCGGGAGAGGCATGTTTATTCTATGCAATGATCGACGAAGACTTCTAGGAAGCTTCACTCATTCTAGAAGGCGGAGTTGGGACTACTTTCGAAAGCATGCGCCGGGCTCAGGATTACAAAGAGAAATGGCGCCAATGCTTGTCTAAGGCTGCAATGCTTTCGTTTATGCTCTTCTGAGGCTTATTTTGATGCTCTAAGCTTTCATGCGAGGACTCTGCGGACGGACCTCTCTCAGGCATACGGACACATGTGCTACCTGACGTAGATTTCACGGGCCCATCGCCAAATCCAAACAGGGCTCAAAAAACTCTAGCCAGGGTCCCGACAATGTAAGTGCAGTGGAGACATGCTCCTGCCAGATGCTGTTTGCCTGCAGATCTGGGAAAGGTCTGCACTCTCGTCACGTAACAGTCTCCAGCTTCGGCTGTATGGTACCTATACCGTCACATTGGCAGTCTGCATTGCATCTCTCCTGGGTTCAGTTTTTAGTTATCTGGTAAGCATCTCAGCTCTCTGGAACGTGCAGCTGCCACTTCCGCAAGTCCGTTCGAACCTCGAAGCCCCGCAAGCTGTGAGCCTCCTTTGCGCAGAGGGCCAAGTTGCCATCGGCCTTAAGCGACGTCTACCAAGACCCCAAAGACTCCAATATCCCTTACTTAGGGAATATAATGGAACATACAATATACCTTATGACCCTGGAGATGGGGCTTTTGTGTCCAGAGGTGCGGGGTCTTTGTCTTGGGCTTCGGTTCTTAGGCGGGTTCGATTTCAAGTGCTGTGTTCTGGGTTTGCAGTTTAAGGTAGACAAAGGGTCCAGGCTTCCTGGTTTCGCTTCATTCGGTCTTTACCGGAACTAGAGGCTTCGTCGGCTGATCCTAGCAAGACGCCAGCTGCAAAGCTCGGGGCCTTCTTGAAGTCTGCTCTTTGCAGGGCATACCTCGGCCACATGCTCAGACACATGAGTCAGAACAGGTGCCAACAGACAGTTCGAGGTGCTCTTGGATTCTAGGAATCAGGAAAGAAATTCCAAACTGTCGCCGCGGCACACGGCGTTCTTGGCGGCTTTGCCCACGTCCCGTGAACGCTTGATGACCTACATCTGGGGACCAGCGTAAACTGAACAAGACTGGTGCGTGAAGCCAGCTGTACTGGCCGCTGTCAACGCGTCTAGAAACGAAGCCAGCTTTGCCTGATCTCTGGTGTCTGTGAACTTGTCATACCTCTCCTGCCGGGGCTGCAAAGCGAACGACTGGTCGGTGACCCTTCAGGGGCATCGCCCAGTTACAGATCAAGACTCTTAAAGCATGCGCCAAACATGGAACACGTTGCACGCTGCGGCAGACGAATCTGCTGCCGTCGGCGATCAGGCCGAAATGCTCACCTCATGTGACCTCTATATGCCCCTGGCATCCCTTGCATCCTTCATCTCACCAAGGAGAGCCAGATCGACTGCCGTGCCGGTTTCTGCTTGCTCCTGCACAAGCACGTCTGCAGTGCACTCAGTGCAGGCTGGAGTCTCGTTTTTCGGTTTGCCCAGTCGAAGCAAGACTGCAAACCTTAAACGGGTAGTCAAAGGATTCGGGCTCCATGTTCTTGGAGCCTTTATCAACTCAAAGGCCAACTTCCTTAAGTTGCCATCTCCGGAGCAGAAGCTGCCAAGCTGCGAGGCACCAACTGAAACTTCCATACCCGGTTGACAGAAAGCTTAACATTCCGGGCCAAAAGAACTCGCCGAGATTGCGTACTGCCGCGACCTTCCCTGCCATCCCCAGCCAGATTTCCGCACCATTCTTGCAGCCCCTTCGTTCATTCGTTCCTTGGGGCAGCAGGCTCGAGCTGCCCCGTTTTGCTCTGCAGATCCCAAATCCCACGAATCGCTTGTACATCAACCTGCCCCACCCCAAAAAACAAAGCACCCTTATCACAAAGGGGCTACTCAGGAACCTAGTACCTTAACAACCCTAAAGCCTCAACCCTAAGCTCTAAGCCCCGTCCCTAAGCTGCTGAGCATTTGAACCTGAAGCTCCCAATTTGTGGTGCCCTCAGGTTTAGGGTTTAGGGGTTTAGGGTTTAGGTTTGAAACCCTCACATCGAAAAGTCTCTCCAATACTCTACTCTCGGAACATACGCTGGCGAAGAACCTCGACTACAGCCCGTTTGTACAACCGGTAGAAGCCCCCAAACCCTCAACTCAGGCCAAAGGGGAGTTTCCGAAAATGGGGGACCCTGACATAGTACCTTAAATAGTAGGACCCCTATTTTAAGGACCCCAAAATGAGGTACCCCTGATTTTCGTAAGCTCCCATATTATGAGTTCACTTACGCCGTGGAGCCCTCGGCCTTGGCTTCGCTCGGCGGATCCTCTGATGCCTCAACACCCCAGCCCAGCCGGGAGGCAAAGACTTCTTACGTCTTCAAAAGAGAGGGCTATACGGCCATACTACTAAGTTACTTGGGCCTTCAAAAGAGAGGGCTATACAACTAAGTTACTTGGGGGGGGGTGTCTGTTCTGGGCTTCAAGGCCGTGAAAGCCTTTCGGATGTGGGCCGCTTCTGGGGGTTGGGTGAGCGTGGTTGGTGTCGCTAACGTTCATGACAGCCTTTGCTTTTCGGCCCATTTCGAATACTCTTCTTCGGGGCCCTTATCAACCCCAGCAGCAAACTCTCTGGCCCCTGCGGTCAGAGCCGTACCCGATGCCAAGGAGGCACCTGGCACGGTGCTGCTGGCGGCTATTGAAAGACTTGTTAGTTTAACAGACACTCTGTTGCTGTTGCTGTAACCAATACTACTACTGCTGTCCATGCTGGGCCCATTACCCGTCTTGTCATGAGTCTGGTTCTGGCTATCGCCCAGCCTCGTCTGAAGCTTGGGCTCGCTAAACTCTCAATGTTGAAAAGATCTACAGAAACACTAAATTGCAGGTGTTCGGGCTGAAGTTCTCCAAGTTTCGGAGCTTTCAGGGTCAACGCTTCCGGACCTCAATAGCTATTGGAGCCGAAAGCTTTGGGCTTATCTTGTTTACGTATCTATATGTATATACACATAACTATATACATGTATAAATATACATGTATATACATCAATATACACAAATATATATATATATATATATGTGTGTGTGTGTGTATATATATATATATGCACACACATTGATGTCCAGCCTGTAAACCTTCGAGGCAACCCAGGATGTTCCACGACAGACTGGGGCAGGAGCTCTGTCGCTGCTGTGCCAAGTCGACCTCGTAGGCAATGGTTTCCAGCCTGTGGAGCTGCTTTTGATCATTTGGGAGTTTCCGAACATTAGGGGTAGCTTATTATTTTGGGGTCCTTTATAGCAAGGATCCTACTATTTAGGGTACTATATTAGGGTCCCCTATTTTCGGAAACTCCCATTTACGTCACGCAGTAGGAGTAGATGTCACGGAGTAAGACACGCCAGTGCCTAAATTTTACCCACATCCCCAAACGCTACTAGGCGGGCCTCTTCACCACGTACTTGACAGAGTCATAGCGGTGCCGCAGCGTGCTGTTGCGGAAATCGAACCTAGGCCGGCGGCTCCCTCAGTGCTAGGAGCCGCGAGGGTCGATGGTAGGGCCGATGTTCAGTTGCACTAAATCCTGAAGCCCAAGATCCTAAAAAACCCTAAACCAACCCTAAACCCCAAAAAAAACCCGGTGATTCTTTTACGTCTCTCTGGCGTTCCTGAGTGAAGGCATCAGCTTGCTTTAGTCTGTCCAGTGTCGCCAAAGCCCGGCTCTGGCGAACAGCGCACTTCCTCAATGCTAGGCGGCTGTACACAACTCACCAGATACTTCGTGGTGCCGGCGGTGTCCAAAAATCCCGAAAGAGTCCTTGAGGTCTGTTAAGTGGGTCCGCTTCATTGCAGTTGGTTCTTTGGGCACCTCCGCCCCAGGCGGTCATTGAAAATCGCCCTGCAGGAAGCACCCAGTGTGACCAAAGAGCCTTTGTGCACATGCGGGCAGGCGTCAAAGCTTAAAGCGCTGCAAGTTGGACGTCTGGCAGATGGCGGCAGAATTCTGCAAGAGGGTGCTGCGTGACAGTTTAAGACAAGTGAGGAAGCGTTGCACTAGCCATGCCATCTCACCGATCGCAAACAATTGAAACCCGAAGCTGTGTCTAAACCATGCTCCATGGCCTTGAAAAGTGCGAGGGGGCATCTCAAGCGAAAGCAAACATGCGAAAGGTATTTCGAAGATACAACAAACGTCGAATGCCAAGGACTCCTCACAGACATGTACATCTGGCCACGCCATGCAAACGGAGAGGCTGCATCAGGACGGTCTAAATTTATCCGCCCACCTCTTCTGAATGGTGCTTCTCCGCACCCAAGCAGGCACAAATGACTGCGTTGAAAAACGTGGCAGCCCTCATGGAACACCCCTTTACCCAAGCGATCTTCAAGCGATCTCGACGAAGGGCAGGTCGTTGGCAACGGGCTCACTGAATGTCAAACCTTCGGTCATCTACTTCTCAACTCGTGCAGCCGTACAGTCCAATGTCATCTCTGCAAGTCGCCTTTCAGCCAACGGCACGCCCTTGCGGCAGTTGTCCCTCAAGGGGCCGTGTTTAAGCATTGCTAAGCAAGGCCACTTGGTGGGAGCTCGTGGAAAAGAGTCGTCGTTCAAGGGGGGTTAGATTGATCACTGAGAGGCAGAACTGGGCTATTCCTAAGACCGCCCGCTTTATCTACAACCCATTGCACCAGTCAAGTCTTCAGGTTTTACCGATTTATCGTGGGCCATGGCGGTCCAACTGGAAACTTCATCTTCCGATACCTATACCCTAAGCCCTACACCCTACCGGCCCCATCAGTCTAACCCCAGATTCCCTTGATTTGGACGGACAGATGGAATTGCCAGGGTGCACGAGTGAAGTGGTGCTGCCAGGCAGCCAAAAGGCAAACCCACTGAACCCCAAGCTTTCCATGCTCTTTCAGAATGCTCCTGGCCCTAGCGACAAAGACTGGCCGGCTTGCTTAAGGGCTTCCTAGTTTCTCTTTTCCGAACCTACGCTGCATGAAAGTGAACTCAGACTCGCCCTTTCAATCGGCTTTTCTTCTGACACCAACCCCGAACAAGCAAAGATCTTCACTCGGTGCCGCTCTCCTCTGTGATAGGACAGTCTACTACTAACAGCAAGGGTACCACCGCGGACTGGGTGGCATATGACACACGCTGTCGGCGCAATGCTGTCATGCTTGTGGCCTGCAAGCAAACAGGACAACAATTACGGAGAAGGATCTTGCGTGGAGTCGACCCGCAGTGAATGCATCGATGAACGTGTGCCTACGGTCGGTGGATGTTGTTGGCACGTGCTTCAAGCTTGATGCCTCCAGCTTGTGCTGCGAAAGGGGAGAAAATGTGCTAAATCCGAGCCTTCAAAACACTTCACATGATTCGAACATGCTGTAGGTCTGGAGGATAGCTTCAGCTTTATTCCAGATTCTATATTGTATCTGCCCCTACCCAGCCGCCCCCTCTCGCTGGTCGCAGGGGCCCAGGTAACCAGTTTTTTTTTTTTTTTTTCTCCGTGAGCGTTCGTTGTGCCCAATGGCTTCGCACCCAGTCCCTCGGGTAGTGCTTCCCGCGTCATCCCAATCGCCCCCTCTCGCCGTTCGCGGGGTAGGGGCACCCGACTTCTGTACCTCTCTTCTTTACCTGCACTCCATCGACGAGTGTTTGCGCCCATGAGAGAGACCATCTCTCGCGCCCCACGGATTCCCATCCACCCCCTCGAATCGATCTTCGTGTGTCAATCCAGTCGCCCCCTCCCGGCCTTCGCGGGGGACTGGCCAACCGACCTAGTAGGTTCCTTAGGCTCGCCTCCACTCCCTCGACGAATGCTAGTGGGCAACCCTTCTCGCTCCGAGAAGTAGTTCCGTTCCTGCCATCACGTACATCACGTAGGGCTGCCCACGTCCTATCCTTGCTTCTCGCTCCGAAACCTTGATCTGGGCCAACGTCCCCCTATAAGGCCGTCGACCCGCCTCGACCCCCACTGCGTTCGCCACGAAGGGCACCCCATGTCGTCCCAGACCCTGATTCTCGCGTCGACATCGGGGATCTGGGGATACGTCCCTCGTAAGGCCGTAGTTCCGCATCTGTTGTGAACTCAGCGCCGCGCCACCACGCAGTGCTCCGTATGTCATTCCAGACCCCCCTTCCCGCCCCGAAGTAGCGGGTCTGGGTTAACGACCGGGTAAGGCCGTAACTCCACTCCATTCCACTGCGTTCACCCCACAGGGCTCCTAGAAGTCCCATGTAGGGCCGTATAGCTCCGCTTCTTTCGTCTCGCGTTACGTAGCGCTCCTCACGTCGTTCCCGACCCCGCGCCTCGCTCCGAGATGTTGGGTTCGGGTAGCCGACCCTCGTATTGCGGCAGCCGCGCTCCGAGTTCGGGGGTATGAAAGTACGACCCCCGTGCAGCACAGCCCCGATCTTACATCTGTTTGCAATGCAGGGCTCCACATGTCGTTCCAGACTCTCTTCCCGCTCTGAAACCGGGGGTCTGGACGCCCCCCGTGGCGCGGTTCTCAGCCCCCGCCCGCTTCATCAAGCTGGGCCCCTGCTTCTGCCCAAAATCTCTTACCATATGTTACTCCCGCAACTTCCCGTGCTCCATACTCCGCGCAGGTCTTCCCTCCTGCTTTCCCAGTTCCCTCGCGCCCGACCTGTCCTCCGCGTCCTGCTGCAAACCAGGTTTCCCGTTAGCTAAACACCCCCTGTCCAGAGTTTGACGTCTGCTTCGTCCATAGTCCTACGGGGCCCCGCTTATCTCCATTCCGCCCCTCTGCCTTGACTGTCGGCTCTTTCCGCTGTTCCGGCCCCCTTGTGCCCAATTCGTGCCAGGCTCCTGTCCCTCCTCTCCGCGTGTGTGTGTGTGTGTGTTTTTTTTTCTTCTTTCTCTTGACCCAGTGTATTTCCCGTCCTGCTTTTGAATTGTGTGCCTTGCACCCTGCTGTCGCCCTCCTCCCTCTTTCGCGTTCGCAGTTGCTTTCGCCCCACTGTGCCGCTCCTCTCTGCTTCGTTCTAATCATGACTGGGTGGGCTTTGAATTTTGTGTGCATCGTCCCCCCCCTTATGGGTGGTTCTGTGACGGTTGCCCGACCTGTCCATCTCCGTACGCCCGCCTGCCCAGGCCTGCCTGCATTCAGCCTATGTTCTGCATGCACTGCCAGGTTGCTAAGCTTTCTGTCTGCATTGTGAGCACACTGCGTTTCCTTAGGCTGTCTGCTCGAGTACTTGGCCCCCAGCTAACCCCCATCATCAGCTGTGCCTCATGGAGCCACAGCCTTCCTCGATCAAGCTAGGAGGGCGGTGAATCTCAGCTTGCTGCTGGCTGAGCGCAGCATTGACCGGTTCGTGCCTCCAACGCCGGTCAGTTCGGCCCGCACGCCTCCTGCCCGCACAAAGCGCTCGCGCAGCCGCTCCCGTGCTCGTTCTCACAGCCCGAAAGCATCCGAGCTGGCTCCTAAGCCGCGTCCAAGGACTCCTAACCCTCCCAGGTTCTTTTCTAGTACAGGAAACCGCATCAGTAAACTTCAGCCTCCAGCAAACCCGCGACCACCGAAGCCTATGCCTATGCTGCCCCAGACGGGCGCTCGTAGCTCCAGTGCCAACGGTGTCTTGACGCGTGGCAGGTCCATGCAGCCTCCGGCCCCTACCACGCCTGTGCCCTCGCGGCGGCCTCATGGCCCTTGCCCTAATAAATCCCCTGCCTCTAAGACCCGTGCTGCCACGCCAATCATCGGCCCTCGAGCTGCCACTATCTCAGCTCCTGCTCGACCTGGCCCAGCACGGGACCCGCATCCTCGCTCTCCTGCCCCGCGCACCGTGTACTCGGGGGCACCTCCAACAGCTGCCCGTGTTGGCCGCCCTTCGGTCTCCCCACCAGGTACACGCCAACACCAATCGCCTCCTGAGCAGGCTGCGCCGATGACGTTGGCCCCTTCTGCACTGTTCCCCCCAGGCTTCTACATCTTGGGGTTGCCGCAACAGCCTTCCATAAGCCAACTTGACGCCATTTTCCAGTCGGTAACTGGCAAATCCGGCACCCTGGCCGGGCTAGCCCCCACCTTCCAGCTAGCCCCTGTGGCTCGACGCTCCCGCAAGCGTCTCCCATTCTTCCTGACGCATGCCAGCTTCGCTGATCCCGACCTTGTCCGGAGCATAATGGCGGAACTCAAGCAAGCGGGTGAAGTCGACCACAAAGGTCGGGCCTGCATACCGTGCCCTGCCGGTACGCTGAAGGTCTCTATCGCCCGTTGCTCCGTTAAGCCGGCCCAGGCTGACAACCACACCACCGCAGACCAGGTTGACAGCCGTACCATCGCAAACCAGCCGCTGGCCATATGCACTATCCCGCGTCTGCCAGCTGAACTCGCCGGAGTAAAGGCAGTCGCCTTCCATGCATCTGCGCAAGACCTACCGCGCACCTGCGTCTGTTGCCGCCAAAATTTCAACATCGGAGAGGCACTTGTGCGCCTTTCTTGCCTCCACGTGGTCCATGCCGAATGCATGGTCAACTGGCTCAGCTCTCCACACGCGCGCGGTCGCTGCCCAGAGTGTAACCTTCCAGTGGCTGCAGAATGAACGCAGGCGCTAGCCGCCCGCTCGCACTACTCTAGGTTAGACCAGCTCGCACGGTATCTTCCGCTTCACATGAAAACATGCTCAGCCCGCTGCACTGCCGCTGCTTTCAGTCTCGCTTCTGCAGCATTGCACATTTCGGGCTGTCTTTCTCCCTCTCTCTCTCTGTTGCTCCCTCTCCTCTCCCTCTTGTTTTTTCCCGCCTTCCTCTTTCTTCCCGTTCTTCCCCTCCCGCCCCCTCCCCTGCCCTGTCCCTCCTGCCTCTTGCCCCTGCCCCACTCCTGCCCTCTCGCCTCCTCCTGCCCTGTCTACCCCTCTTCTGGCCCAAACCCCCCTTCCGGGCCTCTTTTTGCCTAGTTGGGCCACTTCTGCCCGTTTCCTTGCTCTCTCGCTCTTCCTCCTCCCCTCTCTCTCTATTCTAGCCCAAACCCCCCTTCCAGCTCCGTCTCGCCAGGTTGGTCCTCTTCATGCCTCAGCCGTTTGTCTCCTCTCAAGCCCGGCCATGGATTTCCTTGAGGATTCGGACGCCTCCGCAAACTCGTCTGAGGACGAGGGGCCGCTTTTGCTGGCCCAACCTCCTGGCAGACTCCGCCACCGTGTGGGCCACAAGGTCCCCCTGCCCGGATTCACGGGCAGGTCTCTAGGGGACGATGTTTCCTGGAAAGGGTCAGGCACAACCCGCGTAGCCGCAATCCAGTGCGCTAGCTCCAGCATGGACCGGCATCAGTGGGGACTATGGTTCGGGGAGTGTCTTACCTCCTTAGGCGCGGACATAGGTATCCTCTCCGAAACTGGCCTCCACACAGATTCCCACCACACCCTCGCGTGCAAAGGTCTTCTCGCCAGAGGATACCAGGCCGTAAGCCACGGCCGACCGCCACAAAGCCACGGTTCAGGTGGGGTGCTCCTTGCCGTCCGTTCGGGCTACCCGGGCCAGTGGTCCGACATCAGCCGGGACACCGACGGCAGAGGACTCGCTGCCACCCTCATCACCTCCACTGGCCCTTCACTCCGCGTTCTGGCTGTCTATGCTCCTGTCGGGGCCTGTAGCCCAGGTTTTTCCAACAGCCCGCTCTTCCAAGCTGAAGAATCACTCAATCAGTTCGTCCAGCAACAGATACGCGTGTCCGCCGGTAATGATACCGCGCTCATCGTGGGTGGTGACCTCAACTCCTTCACCTCCCGTGCCCTCGATACTTGGGGCGGCGCGTATGTCGACCGCCCAGCCTGTCTTGCAGCCCTCCTTCTCAGGCAGGGACTGGTAGACACGTTTCGGGCCCGTCATCCTACTCTGCAGACCTTCACATATTACGCCCGCTCCGGAGCCGCTAGTCGCCTGGACGCTGTGTGGTGGCTGCCTTCCCCTAGCCACGAGGTCCTGGTACTCAACGCGGCCACCGTCTGGCAGTGGGATCGTAGAGCTGACCACGACCCAGTAATCACCGACCTTAGTGTAGAACTCCCTGACATCCTTCCCACTGACGACCCTCCGCCACCGTGGCGACAATACATGCGCAGATTGGACCGCGATCTCCCATCACGAGTCCACTCCAACATTGCGCAACATCAACCCGAACTGGCCCACCTGCACGACAGTCTCGCAGCAATAGAGCACCAGTGGAATTCTCTCCCACAACCACAATGCGAGGGCCTGGATGGCCTGTTTGGGGCCCCCTCCCTACAGGTGCCTTCCGACCTCCTATGCACCATGCATGCAGCGCACGACACCCTAATGCGTATCCTCTCCTCTTGCTTGCCCCCGCCTGAGCCAGTGGCTAAGAGGTTGCAGGGTCGTACTGCCTCGGCTTGGCATGCCTGCATCCTGGAGCTGCGCCGGGTCAAGCGAGCCATATTGGACGATGTGCAAGCATCGGGGCGTCTGCGACCACACTGCCTATCGTTGCTCGACCTGGCAGACAGCTGGGCAAAGGCAACAGGAATGGATTCCCATCATCGAACCCAGCATGCCCGCCCTGCCTTGCCAAGCTGGGACACCTTCGATTCTGACCCTGCCGCCTGGGCGCGCAGCCTGGGCTTCCCCCCTGAAATCCTTGCGCAGATGCCGGAAGCCTCTGGCGTCGGCGTCACCCCTCCGCCTGCCCGCTCGCAGGCGGAGCCACCGCGTATCACCTGGGATATTCTCCTATCTGGGGGCCGCTCCCCTGCGCAGTGTGTGGCCTCTATCGATAGCCTTATCTCGACAGCCTCCGCTAAACACGCGCAGGTCTGCGCTAAACACCTCCGCAGCCTGCGTGAAGCCAGGCTTCAGCTACTCCGTGACGGTGAGGTCTCGGCATGGGCGCGCAAAATGCGCCCCGCCCCAACTGCATCGTCCAAATACTCCCCTGACTGGGTCACTACACCCGACAAGGGAAAGGTGCGTCCCTCGACGACTGCGCAAGTGCTTTTGGGGGCACAGCAGGATTGGAACCGTTTGCTTCAAGAACCTCCTAGCTCTTGGGCCCACCCTGCGGTGCTGCCCTTCCGTTCCGCCCACCATTGCCTTTCTAAGCCCCGAGGTTCCCTTAATCTAGCGGTTCTAGTCCACGCTGCAACCCGCCCCGATTCCGCTCACCTGGCCAAAGCCTTCCTCACACCTGGCCCATGGATCCTATCCCCACTGCCACTGCACGCCGTGGTCCCGTTATCCGACCAGCGCGTCAGGGCTGGGCCATGGGTGCTCACTGTGGAACGGGGTTGCTGGTATGCCACCCGCCCAGCCCCCTGCCCAGGCCCGCGCCTCAAGGTTATTGCGCTGGGGGACACGCCGTTCATGCACCTCACCATGGACCACTTCATGCATAACTCCCACCCGGGCACCTTGATCTTGCGCGTGCAAGAGAAGCCTGACTACACCTTGGTCCGACCTGTCTCGTCAGAAGAACAGCGGTTCCTTCTCGCAACATTTCGCCCTTCTCGTCCGGGCCCGAGCGGCTGGAAAGTGTGCTACATCGAGGCCTTCCCGCCTGATGTCCAGCAGCTCTATTGGCACTGCCTTGACATGCTGCGTATGCTTGGCACGGTGCCATCATCCCTGCAGCACGCAACCCAGATCCTTGGCGCCCCCTTTCTATGCTTGAAGAGTCCTTCAAAGCCGTAGAAGCTGTGGTCGCGTCAAGGCTTGCTGAGCTGAGGGACCCATGGCACTCGGATGCCCCTTTTAGTCGCTTCAACCGGGCCTACTCCAAAGGCGTCGCCGCAGCCCCGGAAGTCCTCTATCTGGACTGCCTTGTTTGTGAAGATGCACAGCGGTCTGGGCGTCCACTCCTGCGCGTGCCAGCTGATTATGAAAAATTTTTCAACGTTCTCCAGCTGGCGGAGGTCGATGCCCTGCAACAAGGCCGAGGCATTCCCGATTCCGTCCGTCGCCTGCATCACGCCTTGTTCTCCAACATGAACGTCCAGCTTAGCACCAGATCCGGCCTGACGCCTCCTCTGCCTGTTGCACGTGGCGTGCCTCAAGGAGCTGTCTCCTCACCGGAAGTGTCTCGCGCTGCCCAAGACCCCCTGTTGCGCCTCCGGGCCGGTGATGGTGCCGCCTACCTCACCAGCGCAGGTCGCCGGGTCGTGGCCGCGGGCTACGTAGACGACATCGAACACTACGGCAGCGGCCTGGCAGATCTCCCTGTCATTCTGCGGAGCCTCGAAACCGGCAGCCAGGCTTCCGGTATAGGGTTCGCCTGGTCCAAGTTCTCCGCCTATGCTTCGGACTGGGACCAGCACCTCCCCCTCCTGCCTCCGAATTCGGGGGTCTCTGCAGAAGGTGCTCAAGTCCGCAGCTGGGACATCTGGCTCGGTGGCATGCGCTCCTTCTTCTTACCCCGTTCTGCTGCAACGGACGTAGACAAACTGCTCGGCAAGCGCGGCACTCCCCTCGACCGCCACTCCCACGCACGAGAAGACCTCATCAGCAAACTCTCCTCTGTCAGATCCCGCCTATCTAGCAAGTGCTGCGCCTGGGATGAGGTAGCTGCAATGACCCAGTGGGTGCTAGGCGGAGTGCTCGGCTACGCCCCTCTCTTGGGCATCCCTCCCCCGGCGGACTTGCATCGCGAAGACGCCGCTCTCCACAGACTCTTGCATGCAGGACTTGGTGTGCGCAGCACCTCGGAGCGGGTGAGCCTGTCTGCTCCTCGCTCTGCCGGGGGCCTGGGCATCCCGTTACTCTCCGAGATGCTCGTAGCCGCCGTGGCTTCTGACCTGCTTCTGCTGCTCAACGGTACCTCCCAAGCAGCTGACCTGGCTCGTGATAGTCTCCGTGCAGCTTTGGACTCCCCGCCAGCCGAGCTACCACAGCACCGCGGTCTGGTTGTCACAGCCCTGCACTTCCTTGCCGGCTACGGCTTGTACCTCAGCGTGTCGACCGACCGCTTCATTAGCCGCCTACTGGACAACCTTAACCCTGCTCCCCCCCAGCCGCTACACGGCCCTTTCAACCCTAGCCGATTTGAATCTGCGGCGCGTTTTGCGCGATGTGGCATCTTCGCCAACTCTGTCAGAGCCGCCTGGAAACAACTGCTAGCCCAGTATATCCCGCCGTCTCGCTGGGGAGAGGCAGAGCTGTGGTCTAACCTCCTGCCCGAACACCTACCTCTCTCCAGTCAGGCCTGCGCCAGAGCTGCACGAGCGGCCCTGCAACAAGCGGATTCTGACTGGCAGCAAGAATGCCTCATCTTTCACGTCCCTGCAGCCCCTGCGCCAGCAGAGGACTGGAGGGATGTTGCCTGGGTAGACCCCTGGCTCCCTTCGGGGGACCCCCGTTCTGGCCACCTGCTCGCCCCCGTTTCCAACTTTACAGCTACCTCTGACTTTGCTCTGTTCGGAGACGGAGGCTTCTCCGCGGCGCTAGGCGCCACTTTCTGCAGCCAAGCGCGCGGTTTTGGCCAGACCGGTCGGTATTGGGAGGACTCATCGTGGGCTTCTCAACGCCTGCTAGGCCGCCTCCCCGCCAGGTATGGATGGGAGAATTGCACCGTGCATACGGCTGAACTCCACTCCTTATTGTGTGCTCTCCGGTTTCGGGTACCGGGGCGTTGGCACCTCCTAGTTTTTGATCGCAGCTCTCTTTTCCAAGTCATGCACTCTGCCTTGCGGGGCACCTTGAACCAACTGCTCCACTCCTCGTGCTGCACGCTTGTGCTCCTTTTGCGCCGCGTGCTGAAACAACTTGAACAGGCTTGGGACGGGACCTGCCCCCTGCCTGCTTGGAAGCTGCATCAACAACACTACCCGTCACACTGGCACACATTCGCACCGATTGGCGACAAACTCAAGTGCCACTCCCGCATAGCCTTCGAGGCCATCGGGCTGGTAGGCCTCGATATTAAAAGTCATCAAGCAGGCTCCCCTATCCCCTTTCCCAACCTTGTCCAGGGCAACGTCGTCCAAGACCAAGGCTGTGATGCAGCCCGCCTGTCCACGTCCCCTGTCGACGTCCGTTTGCCTTCAGGCGGGCCGTTTGCCTGGTTCTCTGATCAAGGCTATATGGTCACCAGCCCCATACGAGAGCACGTCCGGCACAAACTGCGCAGTTCTTGCCTCCACGACTGGTGCTCTCGTCCTGTGCAAGGCCTCCTGCCACGGTTGGCTCACGAGGTTCATCAGCCCACACTGGACCCCGCCCTTTACTCGCAGTGCCATTTTTCCGGCCGCTGGGAGCGATGGATGCTCCCTTCTGACCGCCTGCCGCTGGACCTATCTGCCACGGCCTACCGATGCCACCGTGCCATCGGCGGCAGTTGGACAGAGCGCCTCCACGCTCATGCAGATGTGGCCGCCCTTGCGGACACGTGGGCGACGCAAGCGGGCCTGCCCTCCCCGCGCACGTGTCCACTCTGCCAAGCTGGGCCTGGCACGCCTCGCCACGTCGTCATGTCGTGCAAGGCCCTAGCCCCGGTCGCAGACATGCTACGCGACGACATAGAGGCTGAACTTCAAACCCTCGCCACCGCCGAGTCACTCCGCCAAGCAGCCCAGGCCTGGCAACATCAGGCTCGCGCTGACGCCCTCCCGGCTCAATGCGCGGAACGAGACACTCTGCGCTGGCCCATCCTGTCCGCATGGCGGTGGCTTGTGATTCTCCCCGGGCGGGAGCCCCTCCTTTCTGTTGATGTAGATGGTAGCAGTGCGTCAGGCACTGGCCGCGAACGCGGCACAGATCTGGCTTATCGGGCGGTGCTGCCCATCAAACTCGGTAAGGCGCTGTGCACAGATGCCAGCATGGAGCAGACGAAGGCGCTGGAGCTTTTTGCCACCCTTCGCCAGCCCCTGGCCCTTCAGCAAGAACTACGCTCACTCTCCAAAGCACGGGCCCCACATGCTCCGGCCATCCACCTTACAAAGTGCCTTCTCCTTGGCATCAGGCGTTTACGACAGGCCTACCAAGCACGCTTGGATGCTTGGATACGAATCTGCCGCATCGCTATCCCTCCGGCCTTGGGGGACGATGCTCCAGCTGCTCTGCACCCGCCTCGGCAGGATGCGGCATCCTCACTCCGCACTTGGTTGGCCACCCCGCCCGGGCAGTCGCTGCTCACTGAGCTCCGTTGGGCCCTCCTGCGCCCGCCTGCTGCCTTGGCCAGACTCCGAGCTATGGGTCCGTGCGGCCGACTAGCTGATTCTGCCTTGCTGGCAGCGCTGGCTCAGCACGGGGCTGCAGTCTTCCAAGACGATGCTCCTGCCTGGGGCGACCCTAGGGCTCACAATTGCCCACATGGCATGACGCCGTCGCTGGCCTGGCCCAAACGTGCGTCTGCCCGCAGGCCAACATCCAACGCTTATTTTGTTGCTGGACTTGTGGCGGGGCTGCCTGGCCGCCTTCCGGCCGGAACCCCTCACCATGCCCTTTTTGCAAAGCTTGCGTTGGTGTTCCTTGTGCCTCGTGCAACCGCATTCTGCATACTCGCACGCAGTGCCGTTGGAACTGCGGCGCTCACCCCGCTTATTTCCGGCCTGACGCGGCCCCCCTCTGCCCGGACTGCTGGCTCATGTGGGCCCGCGACTTGCAAGCTTGCCCTTTGCGTCGTCGTCCCCCGCCCCTTGCGGGCGATCTCCTGCAGCACCTCCAGCATGTTGCCGACTGCTGCCAAGCCGGAGCTGGCTCCCAGGCAGCTCTCCCATCCGTGCTGCGGCTTAAGCATGTTCGGCGGTGGCTGCTGGCACGCATCCGCCAATGTAGTGGCGCGGATCTCGGCAGCTTGCAACAAGACCTGGCCGCCCGCTGCCCGGCTGACACGCCGGAAGACACCTTGCAACGCTTGCTCCTCTTAGCCTCGCAAGCACTCCGTGCGGAGGGCCTCGCCACCCTGCAGCGAGACTTCCTTGTGCCGCTCCCGGTGTAAAAAGAGTGGCCCTCGCCTCTGTTCTCTGCATGCTTTAGTGGCCTTCGGCCTCTCCCGCCTTTTTTTTTTTTTGTTTTTTGTTTGTTTTCGTTTTCCTCGCCCGCCTTCTCCGGTTCCCACTGTATGTCGCCCCTCCCCTCCTCTTCTGGCCCGAACCCCCCTTTTCGGGTCGAAAACCCAGTCTTGGGCCTCTTCTGGGCCAAACCCCCCTTTCCGGGCCGTAAACCCAGACTTGGGCCACTTCTGGCCCAAACCCCCCTTTCCGGGCCGAAACCCCCGTCTTGGGCCACTTCCGGCGGGTTTCATGTCCCCCCCTTTCTCTCGAGGCCAGTCCAGGCCTTCCACGTGCTGCAGTCCCCAGCTGTAGCAGATACGACCTTGGTATCCATCCCGAGTATAGACTCTAGACTATCCCCCTCTGGAACCTCCCGCGGAGGGGGCCGATGACGCCTACGGAGGCCCCCCGAGATGCTGGGCGGGGAAGAGTGGCGGAGGCCGCAGCTACTGCTGCAGGTCGAACTCTACCTACCTACCTACCGTATCTGCGAGGAACACTAGGGAAACGATTCTCCTAACACTATGCAACCTTTACACGCATTGCGCTGGCCTGAAGATACGATTTGAATTCTGAAGCTGGTCTCCGAGCTCCTGCGAAGCGCTAAGCTTTCTCTCTTGCCCATCCTAGAACCTAACCCCTTCCTTTCTTAGGCCCTACGTGTATTGTTTAGCTTAGAGTTTTAGGTTTTATCGTTTAAGGATAGTGTTTAGGTAGACTCGATCAGTTGGCAGGAGCTCGATACACCACATGCACAAGCCAGCCCTGTCGCATTGCGACGCCAGCCCCAGCCGGGCCCCACATCAACAGGCTTCTCCTCGTCTTCTCGACAGGATGTGTAGTGTCAGATCCGCTGTTTCAGCAGGCATCTCTTCGATGCTCGCTGCAACAGGCTGCTGCCCTTGACAGAAATCCAAGGATTTTGATCCCAATGCATCCAGCCCAAGTTTCGGCTGGTGATGAATAAAACTGATCTGCTGTACGTCTGGAACCGATGGCCGCCTTGCATGCAGGGCGCTAAACGGCTAAGCTTTGAAAAAGGGCCCCGCTGTGGCAGGTTCCTTCGTATTACGGAGGTTTCTGGCAGCTTCGGGGTCTGCGCAGACTTAGATGCGAATCTTTTGGTTGCTGTAAGGACAGATAAGAAGTCAGGATGGCAGCCGATTGTAATCCCAACTCAACTCTGCGCAACAGAACCTTCTGCAACCATCTTCGCACGCACACGGTGGAGCTGTCCACTGACGAATCGGCACAGAGTGGTAAAGATTGCCAGGCCTCCGAACCTAGTACCCGAAGGTTCCTGCAGCGTGCAGGCCCTACATGAGTCAATCATCTAGCTCACGGTTGCCTGACTTTGAACCTTGAAGTAATCCACATATACGTATAATATAAATATAAAGTAACACACACATGATACGTATATGTATGTATGTGTATGTATGTATGTATGTATATATATATATATATATATATATATATATTAGATGTTAGCCCCTTTCCTCAGAGAGGCCGTGAAGTCCCCGAACACCCAGGCCTCCTTTCTTGGCGACCTCGGAGTGGGCGCAAAGGGGGCTGTTCCCTTGTATAGGGTTTACGAGGGTTGAGGCTTTAGGATATCCAAGAAGATACAGCACAACAGGGGTGCTGAAAATATACCAGGGTACCTGAATACTTGTAAGTGTTTAAGCAAGGAGTCTTGCTTTAAATAGCATCAAGATTGACCATCTGCGCGGGCTTGTAGCTCAAATTAGTGCATTCAGCTTCATGGGGATGTTAGCCTTCCGCCGTCCTGGCTTGCGACGTTGTTAGGGCAGTCTCTACTCTGCAGCTTCGCCCTGCACATGCTTGCATGTGTCAAAAATCGCAGAAAAACAAGTCCTCTAGAAACCCTTCAACTGGGAACCCTTCAGATGCACCCGAAATGTCGTTCAAACACCCGACTGTGCGCCTTAAGCCTGCGTAGAAGTTGTTAGACCTTGCACAGCCCATCCGGATTGTCCAGGTTGTGCAATTTCTGCGTGCATGACGCACCGAAGGTGGAATACCTCTTGCAAAACACTCGTCCTTGATGCGAAGGACGCCTATCTCTGAGGATCTTTGGAAAATCAACAACGCTCCAATCAACTCCTCCAATCGGCCCCCTTCCGGGTGCAAGGCGGCGCTGTCTTCAGCTTCTTGTGGAAGACAGGTAGTGTAAATGTTGCGCGCTGTTCCCGACCGACGCCTGTGCAACACTTCCATTTCTGGAGACAGTTCCCAAGAGTGACAGAGGCGATGACAAGAGCCTGCGTGTGTATGCTTAGACTTGATTCTCGACGTATCGTCTGTTGAAGGACCCACAGAGGTGTCTTGAAGTGCATGGATTGCCTGCTCGCATACAGTCGTCCAGTTCATTCGAAATGCAGAATGATGCCCACGCGACTCTGTGGGCATGCACCCGTCCGTCTTCGTGACACCTTTCGGAAGTACTGTATGCTAGCATACCTAGCATAGATCTCAAAAAGTGAGAGGGCATCGGGCTGTCAGCTTCCGGGAGCATCCCTGGCGCTCCCCCTGGCCTTTAAGCAACCCTACCCCCGAATGTAAGGGGTCTCACTAACTTGCAACAGTAACTAGTAACTAGCAATTATGTTCCTGGGGGTCAAGTCCGCAAACAATTCCTGCTGCTCCAGCCTTTCAAGGGCCCTCACAAATCCTCCTTGGCTTACGGCTACCCCAGCTCAAAAAAGAACCCTATACCCGAAACCCTAAACCCAAGAACCACTAACTTTTCTGCCTGGAACTTGGCGATCACGTCGTCGTCGGACTCGCTGAGGTCCGTGCTTGCTTCCGAAGTCGGCTGAGCCTGCTTCGGCTTGTCAGATTTTGCAGGGTAATCGGGATTGCTTCAGGGTGTTCCTTTTCTTGTGGCTTAAGGCTTAAGTTTGTAGTGCCTGAAGCATGGGGAAAAACAGAAATATTTATTTGTGAATGTGCTGCTGTAGGCGCAAAGGTTGATTAGGGCGTAGCGCTCTCATATCACGAACGATAAACTACATCGCAAATGCTTTGACTATTGCTTAGTTCCTGGCTTGGGCTTAAACGCTTAACTACGGTTTTTGGACTGCTAATAAAACCAGAGATTATGTTGAGAATCTCAGTCCTCTCAAGGATCCAACACTAAACTTTTGGCCAGCCACCTCCTTGGGTGCCGTGGTCGGCGGTGCTTGGCTGCGATTGGATGTGTGCGCTGCCTTCCGTGAAGGGCCGGATGCACGGGCGAAGCATGTGAATGCATGTAATTATGCACACGCGCACACACAGACAAACCCTTTCTCTCTGTCCCTCCCTCTCCATACTCATATGTATGCAACCTTGCATGCAAAATCATACATACTTTTACAACATACATGGCAGCACATTGCACTAAATTGCATTACACTACACGACACTACACGCATACATACATACATATATGCATGCATACACGCAGTTACATAATAATATACACATGATCATACACGTGCGTACATACGTGCATAAGTAATCCTGTCTGCATTAATTTGTTAATTTCGGTTCTTCCGTACCATTTGTTCCCTTCATTTGTTCACTCAGCCCTTCATCCATCCAGCCAGTCATCCTTGCATCAGGTCAACCATTCACACATTCGTTCATCCATCCACGCATTCATTCATTCCATCCTTTCATCCCCGAATTCATTTCATACTTTCATTCCTTCATTCCTTCATTCCTTCATTCTTTCATTTCATTTCGTTTCATTTCTTTCATTCATTCATTCATTTCACTCATTCATTCATTCATTCACTCATTCATTCACTCATTCATTCAATCATTCATTCATTCCATCCATCCATTCCATTCATTCATTCATTCATTCCATTCCATTCCATTCCATTCCATTTCATTTCATTTCATTTATTCATTCATTCATTCATTCATTTCATTCCATTCATTCCATTCATTCCATTCATTCCATTCATCCATTCATCCATTCATCCATTCATCCATTCATCCATTCTTTCATTCATTTCATTCATTCATTCATTCCATTCATTCCATTCATTCATTCATTCCATTCATTCCAATTCATTCCATTCATTCCATTCATACATTCATTCATTCATTCATTCATTCCATTCATTCCGTTCATTCCGTTCATTCCGTTCATTCCATTCATTCCATTCATTCCATTCATTCATTCATTCATTATTTCATTCATTCGATCATTCATTCGTTCATTCATTTCATTCATTCATTCATTCATTCATTCATTCATTCATTCATTCATTTCTTTCATTCATTCATTCATTCATTCATGTCATTCCATTCATTCATTCATTCATTCCATTTCATTCCATTCCATTCCATTTCATTTCATTTCTTTCATTCATTCATTTCATTTCATTCATTCACTTCATTTCATTCATTCATTTCTTTTCATTTCTTTCATTCTTTCATTCATTCATTCATTCATTTCATTCATTCATTCTTTCATTCATTATTCATTTCATTCATTCATTCATTTCATTCATTCATTCATTTCATTCATTCATTCATTCCATTCATTCCATTCATTCATTCATTCCATTCATTCATTCCATTCATTCCATTCATACATTCATTTCATTCATTTCATTCATTCATTTCTTTCATTCATTCATTCATTCATTTCTTTCATTCATTTCATTCATTTCATTCATTCATTCATTCATTCATTCCATTCATTCATTCCATTCATTCATCCATTCATTCATCCATTCATTCATTCATTCATTATTTCATTTTCATTCATTATTTCATTCATTTCATTCATTTGATTCATTCATTCATTCATTTCATTCATTCATTCCATTCCATTCCATTCCATTCCATTCCATTCCATTTCTTTCATTCATTCATTCCATTCATTCATTCCTTCATTCATTCATTTCGTTCATTCGTTCGTTCGTTCGTTCATTCATTCATTCATTCCATTTCATTCATTCATTCATTCTTTCACTTCATTTCACTTCATTTCATTTCATTCATTCATTCATTCCATTCATTCATCCAGTCCATTCATTCATTCCATTCATTCATTCCATTCATTCATTCATTCATTCATTTCATTCATTCATTCATTTCATTTCATTCATTCATTCATTCCATTCATTTCCTTCATTTCCTTCATTTCATTCATTTCATTCATTTCTTTCATTTCTTTCATTTCATTCATTTCATTCATTTCATTCATTTCATTATTTCATTCATTCATTCATTTCATTTCATTCATTCATTCATTCATTCATTCATTTCATTCATTTCATTCATTCATTCATTCATTGCGTACCCAAAGGATGAGATTTATGTGTTCGTGTACACACTATGTCACGAAGTATTGCGAATGTTCTCACAGATAGAGAGAGAGAGAGAGAGAGAGAGAGAGAGAGAGAGAGAGAGGGATAGATGGAGAGATGCAAGTTTTAGCCCTACTTCGGGCCAGTGGCCGTGGAACGAACAGGTTGGAGACAGAGACAGAAATGTAGAGAGAGAGTGAGAGAGTGAGAGAGAGAGAGAGAGAGAGAGAACGAGGTGCGACGTGCTTCGGCAATGCAGCATGATAAAACAGCCGACACCAACAATCCCCAAACGCCTCTCACAACGCTTAGTGTCAAACCCATGGCGCACCTCATCAAAGTTCCAAGTATCAGCAAAGATTCCTCCGCCTCTGGCTTGCCTTGGTGAATGAGGGTTCAGGGTTTAAGGCCTTAGGGTGTGACTTTGTCCTCATATGGATTTGGTTGGAGTCTGCTATTGTGTGCATGAAAGGAGGTAGAGGGCAGCGTGGGGAGGCATTACAGTGTTAGGGTCTTCCGCTTTGGAAAGAGCGTAAGTACCTCAGGTCAGGGTGCTGATGCACTGCTTCTGCAGCATCTTGCTTCGGATGGGGATAGAGGTGCAAAGGCTTCAAGCCTCCGTCCTGCGAAGTCCTGCGTCTAAGCACCGTTCAGGTTTGAAGGCCTCTCCCAAGTTGACCCGACATGTGGACACGAACAGGCTCTGGCAGAAGCGTGTGAATGGAACTAGCTTTAGCAACATATTTACTTGTGGATGAGAGAGGTGTGCAGATTACAGCAACCTTGTTCTGGAGTACCACATGTCGCAGACAGTAAAAACCAAAGATGCCCAGCAAGCAGTGCGCGTACACTTAGATCAGCAAGTATTTGTGTGTACCACTACGATTGCGGACCAGCATACGGTCATATGTGCATACAGGGTACTTACATACCGACCTACAGACATAAGCATGCACGCATGCGTCCATTTGCAAACATACATTCCTTGCTTACCCACCCGCATACCCACATCGATGTCACTTCCTGCACGATCACCTACCTAGATTTTCGTATGCTCGTGCTACTTTTTGACAACTCTGCACGCCATTGTGCGTGTGCACGGCATGACACAGTTTCTATACGAAGTGATAACAATTCACACAGAATGCATTTTTGCGTGTCCCTGCAGGCGCACGCGAGCCTGCACCTGAACATGTACAGTGCATGCTGCGCACCAGAGACTTTTGCAACATCACAGACATGTTGGAGTCTAGAACAAGCCTCATACAAACATCGTACTGTTCCGAATTGTATGGTTCTGGATTTGAGCACTATTGTCAGCATGGGCACTCCTTTCGCCAGTCAACCTCTGCTTGATCGAAGTTGTACTCATCTGAGGCCTGAGACAGTAAGATGCAGAAAGCTCCGACAGGAGGGAGCTCTCTGTGGTTTAGACTTTTGGGGACGTTTTTTGGGGAAAGGTTTATTGTGAGGTTCGTTTCTTCGGATGTGTAAGTTCGAGGAACTGCTCCAACACCAATGACCGGTAGCCAAGCCACAATACCATCGCCGTTCCTTGGCACCAGCATCGAACACGATCTGGCATGAATGCTTACACATTCCAAACCCAGCCAATTCTCTTAATGGCTCCCGGCCAAAAACTTCGTCGAGAGAAGGTGACAGCTATGCTTGAAGCGCAAACACAAAGAGACTGAGGTTCAGCATCCTGCCGCATCTGGCAGCCAGAGCATGAAGCCCAAGACTCTGAGTTGCTGGGAAGCAAGCTGGCATTGACAATTCGCCATACACCTCAGCTGCTTCTTCGCTTGTTCTGGAGACCCAGCCCACAGGTAAACCGATTCGGCGTGCAGGCTGCATACCAAAGTATCCGAAACGGAAATGTGGTCCCCGTTGACGACAAGAGCTTCGAATGCATTCAAGACGCCAGCGTCGCGCGACATCCCCAACAACAGCCTGTCAAGTCCGGTTCCGGTTCCGGGTTGAAGCGTAGTGTTCCAACGACTTTTTCTACGTCCTGCGGGTGCCTTTCTTTAGGCCCCATTTCGCCGGGTTCCTGCGGGAGGAAACTTCTTCTGCATGTATGGGTCTCAGTGCTCAAGACCCGAAATAAACGCAGAGCGGCAATCATGAAGACAAGGCAAAATTCTAACAAGCAAGCATGTTGACTGCATGACGGTTTTTTGTTTTTTATTTAGACAGCCCCGGGCAAAAGTCAACTTCGAGTCACTCCTGGAATCACGAGCCCCAACGCTAAGGTTCCAGCGGTTTCCGGGCATCTGGGCCCGCGAACTTGAAAACTTGAAGCCGGAAGCCCCAAAAGCACTAAATTCCAATGCCAAGCCCACCGTCCACTAGTTGATGCACCTGCGAAGTGGTTCAGACATCGGTAAACTCCAGATTCGGAGAGCACGTTCAGCATGCAATGGCCTCAGCAAGGAGTTCCCAAACCGTGAGCCCTAAGCAACGCACTACGCCTGTTTAATGCTCTAACGTAGGGGCTCGAACGATCCGAACATGGTATTCACAGAGGAGCAACACGGCTTTAGAGGAAGTCTCTTCGTTTGGGGCCCTCGGTACGGCAGAAAGATGCAGAAAGTGTTCCGGGGCTTTCAGGTTCAAGCCCTCATGTAACTGCTGCAAGCCTCAGTTTACGTCCGAGTCCCCCGGTCCGGAACATAGAACTGAAATTGAGCGTTCCCTCAAACCCCAAATCCCATACCACAGCCGCACTAAGCCCTGCATACGGCAGCCCCAAAGCCCTCCACGCCCCGTGAACCCTACGTGTATGCCCTGACAACCCGAAGATGTCCCGTGGATGCACCAGTTTTCAGAGCAAACGGGCCCGGCACGTAGGTCGGTCTCTCGGAGGTGAAACACTAATGGGATCCTACATTCTGGGACTTTACGGGTTCAGGATTCGATCAGGAATGTTTAGGACAAGAGGGTTCAGGGTGGCTCTTCGGGGGATTCGGGAAACTTGCTGCACTTTTCACGGGTTCCGGGAGGTTTGGGCTCGGGGTCGAGGTTCAAGAGATTGGCCTCGAAGATTGGCTACGCGCCTTTTCGGCTCCTTGTTCTCACGTCTGGACCGCCTCGCGGTGTGCCGGATGAGATGCGCTGGGGGAGCTCTGGCTCGTCGCGTGCTTCGGCTTCTGCCCCACTCCCTGCCGCGATGTCAGATCTCCGTCGCCCTACGTTGATCTCCAGGCTTCCCAGGCAGACAGGGAGAACGTGCCCTCGTCGTCCCCCACGCCCGGGCCGGCAACTGACAGGAGCTTACCCCTAGCACTTAGCACATGTGACTGCGATGAACCAAAAGCCTTCACAAGGTACTGTGCGCTACGGAAATAGAATTATGAAAAAGGAATAAGACATAAGGCTTAGTCGATAGCACTTTATCCACTCTGATGCCATTTGATGCCAGGCCTTTGTCGAAAAGATCTTTGCGTTCATCCAGAAACTTCACCGATCTCAGAAGCTCTTCGACCACTTCTTCCATCGCAGAGGCGCTCAACCTGGCTGACCTTGAACATCGATTTTGCAGCGTTTCAATAGAACTATACATGTACTTCGGACACCTGCGGAAAAAATACAAGCAAGCGCATAAGTAAGTAGGCAGGTATGGATGTACGTATGCATGATTGTATATGTATGTATGAACAAACAAGTTACCAACACAGCTAATAATGCTCAAGACGTTGTTGCACGACCGGCGCCAGAAGCCCGGGCACTTAGTTCAAAAGAACATGGTAATTAACGGAAGCAAAGTGTACACATGTACTTACTGTTATCCCCATGAGTGCCCTTTTTCGCATAAACCCTATTCCCTGAACCCCAAGCCCTAACTCACAGGGAACCAGGACTTCTTGAACCCGAGCCCGTCCCACCTAGACAGGTCCATGGTCTTGAACGCATCTGCCAGCACGAACCTGGTTGCAGCCCTAAGGGCTACTTGAAGTTAGCTATACTCAGATATTAAGTTGAAGGTTTCGACTCTTACGGGACCTCTAGGAGAACAGCAGGGAAACAAAAAAACTATCCCAAGCTGCCGAACAGGAGCAAGAAAATCCAGGAGTTCGACGGCGGCTGGAAGCGCTTCGACTTCCAGGACGAGCGGACGGCCACGGCCAGCTCGTCGATGTCTAAGTTTCCATCCTGGCTCTCCCGACCAGTGTGGGGAACGGACTAAGTCTGGGACTGTTTTAGAGCCCTTCTCGGCACGGACTGGGGTGCCGGCCAGTGCCTATGCATGCCTATGCATCTCACAATCCCGGCAAGAGCTCGCAGGAAAAGCTGTGGATGACGACTGACTGAAGCTTAGGCTTCAAGCCCTAAACCCCAGAAGATGCCGGGAATATGGGACCCAGTGAAGAGCTCGGGAAGTGGGGAGTGCTGTAGTTTGAGCCTGAAGCCTACACCGAGTGAAGTTCCCCGATTCATGCCGACACTGCTTAATATCCCACATGCAGAACAATAACACGCACCTCCAAACAGCCGTATTCCCGGAGTCCCAACACCCGTAAGTGGTCGGCCCTGAACACCTAAATTTTGATGACTTCGTAGAGCTTGAAAGAAGCAGCAGTGATACGTCTTATCAAAATATCAAAACATCAAGAGGCCCATGGCAACGACCATGCTGACACTGAATAGTCCGTAGCTTTCATTGCTCGGATGGACTAGCAGCAGGGGAAGAGGACCAGGGGCAGCAGCAAGGGCAACGGTGGCAAAGGCATGCGTTGTAGTCGTCGTCCCAGTGGTGTGCTGGTGGCTCTAACAACACTACTGTCCCGGATTCTGTTCGCAAGACTGTCACCGTTTGCACAACTCGGGGTGCCGTCCTGGTTGGCGTCCAGCCGCGTCCATGCTGCTTTCGCCGCCTCGCGGACAGCTGCCTCCGCTGCTTGGACGAATGCTGCTTCCGTCACCTCCAGGCTTCGACTGAGGATTCAGAACACTTTTAGCCACTCAGCATGTTTGGTTTGTGGCTTGGAGAGATGGGTGCGGGCTTCAAGCTATGTGTAGCTTGTCAGAAAGGTGTGAGACAGCTCCGGAAGAACACATGTATGATTTGCCCCAATTTCGCAATTGCCGCAGTGACGTCACAAGACTCCCTGAGCTTGCCTCGCCCAAATCGCTGAAGATGTCCACCCGAGGTCGCAGGAGGCTCGCCAAGCCGCAGCCTGGAGGCTCTGGAACCGCCGGTACCTTCACATAGGTCTCCTTCGGCTGCCGGGGCTTTCCGGCCACACTCCATGCGCAGGTCAACACGACCAGGCTCCGGAGCATTGCGGAAGGATGCAATGCTCGGGAGCCCGAATTCGGGGCTTTTAGGGTTCGGGGCTCTCCTGGAATCGTGAAGACTCCGAGCTTCTGGGACTTTCCTGTGACTGTGACATGGCGCTTAAACATGTGCAGCTACATGAGAATCCTGACCGTTGTCCAGCTGCGGAAACATGTGACATCGCAAGCATACACGACATGGAATATTGAATATTTCATGCTGCTTTGCAAAAGTCTTCGGCCCAGTGTAGGGCGCTCTTGTCAGATCCGCGCTTTCCATGATCTACTTAGAACAATCGCCACTTGCAACACTGGGCCAGCTACTTGTAGGGGAAGCTGGGTCCCCGACCACGCAGGCTAACCTTCTCATCGTGAACTGTGAACCTGGGTTAGCCATCTAAGGAGCGGGAGATGTTTTTTGCAACCAGGATTCCAACTCCACGATCCATTTCACCTTCTGGAGCCTTTGGCACAAACCCTTCGAAAGAAATGAAGCCTCAAGTGCTCAGTCCTCAGCTCTCCTTCACCCGAAAGCCCTAAGCCTAAAGTGCCCTAAACCTCACCTTGAAACCTTCCAATACGCCTCAACCATCCTTTCGCATGACGTACTTTCGACGCAAGGACTCCATTTGAACATGAGAATCCCCTGCGCTCATATAGTTACTATATATTCCCGGGTAGCAGCAGCTGAACCACAAGACCACGCAACCCCAATAGTAACCCCCCCTCCATCCACCCTAATCTGCCCACAGGCCCCATAGTAGTTCTTTCTTGGGGTGCATATTTAGAACCCCTAAGGTAATCCCCAAAACCCTAAACCCTAAACCCTACGGGAGGACACCACCCTAACCCCAAACCCTAAACCGTAAGTGCTCTCTTCTGCGAGATGCTTCGCGACATCCTCCGAGAGGCCGGCCTGACAGTCAGCTTGCAGATCTAATATAAGGGTCTTCATAATTAGAATAACGTTTATAAGGGATACTATAAGGGATCTAAAAGGGTACTATAATATAGGGGCCTTAATAATTAGAATAGGGTTTTGGGGCCCACTATACTATAAGGAACCCAAGTACAGCCTGTGGAGTTTATGAGCTTTTCTTGGGCCTCCTTGAGTCAAAAAGTGCTCCCTATGTCCCTCGCTCTCCCTCTCTGTGTCTGCGTGTCTCTCACGTGTCTCGCTTGTCTGTCCATGCCATGCCTCTCTCTGGCTTCGCCCCTCTCGCTTTGTTCATCTGCGTGCGTGTATGCATGCATGGTCGTGTACATCTCTTATTGTTACACGTGTACACATGCATACATATATATATATATGTATATAGGTATATATATATATATATATGTACATAGAAGCGCATGTGCTTGTTTGCTTGGTGCCTGGCTCTCGTCTCCGAGCAACCCCTGCACCCCAATCCCCTGAGCCTGCTCGAGGATGGCCTCCACCTCAGTATCTGACGGGCTGCACCACTAGTGACGAGCCTATCGCCACTTTAAGCAGCTCGCTCTGTGTGGAAATGCTACGGCAACTTGCCGGGTGGTGAGCCTCGTGGAAGAGACTGTCTAGACAGGCGGCCAGTAAGTCCACCGAACCCACCCCAGGCCCTGCAGGCCTGAACCCATATAATAAGATGTATTATAAGCCTATTTTTGTCCTCAACCCAATGAAGACCACGTGTATCATCCTCCAGGCCACACAGCTGTCGTTGAGCAGCTCGCGCGGAACCCCTGGCTGGCTTTGCAGGTTCGGGCTCGAGAGAGAAAATTATTGAAGGTTTTGGGGCACCTGCGGATACAACATCATATAATAAACAATGACATACTATGTGGACTTTAGATCAAGGATTGAAGGCTTCAGTCTGAAACAAAGTCTAATATGCCCTCAGGTCGAGAAAGTCAAGCTGCGTTGCCGGATGGTTCCAACGACATTGAAATCTAAATTCAGCAGCTGCTAGGACTTCCAGAGTTGCAGTTTTAGATGCCAAACTGGGAGACCTCGGGCTTCCTGTTTGTGTTGCTCTTGTCATGACTGTTTGTTGCGGTCTGCCTGCATCATGCCTAATCGGCGAATACTGTAAACGTTTCTTGCTTGCGGGCGTTTGTAACATAGGGCTTGAAGCAGACGACTGGGACAGGCTTCAAATCTGCGGCCCAGATCTGCCACCACTCGTCATGGAGTTCCCAATCCCACAGGCTCCCCCTCCCCTCTCCTTGCAACAGGATGAGGAAGGTCCCTGGCATGATCATCCCCATCCTGGGCGCAAGCTTGTCTTTGTGACGTCATTGTTGGCCCTACTTGGATTGTCGGGGGACTTAGTAAGTAGGTAGCAAGTAGACTTATAAGTACCCTAAAAGGGACCCTAATTGGGGTTATGGTACTTAAAAGTCCCTAAAATAACCAGTTACTAAGTCCCCCGGCCCTCCAAGTAATGCCCGAATGCCCGGCACAGCCGGACAGAAACACTGCCCAGTTCGCAGCTACTCCCCCAAGCCAAAGCCGATAGCCCAAACACCACCGACTAAGAAACCGATAATTTTACCACAGCCCCTTCCTTGCAAGGCTGACAGCAACAGCCTCGATCCAATCTTTGGAACCTCTGCCACAGGCTCTACAAATCACTGACTCATCTAGCATGGTGTGCCCTTGGACACACTACTGCTTCATCACCCCTGGGAGGAACACCTCGTGCCAAGTGTTTACGTCGCATGCGCCAGGCCCTCGTATGACAAACTCAACTACACCCTGGGTAGTCACACAGGCATACAGGGCGTGCCATCCTCATTGGAGGGTCTCCTCGGCACGACTTCTGTTCTGCTACACCTGCCGAGCAAGCTGTCGCACGTATACATATATATATATATACATATGTATATATATATATATATATGTATATATGTAGGGTTTAGGTTGACATGCTTCGGGCGGCCCCACAATCCCGGATTGATTTGCCTTGTTACATGCTCTTTTCTTTGCAAACTTGCTGGAAAACGCACGTGTGCTGTAGATGACTGATCCACACATCTACGACACTGCTGATGTCTGTCCCACAGGCTTGATTCATTGACTGATGAGAACGGCAGTGCTGCGCACGGAATCCTCACCGGTTGAGTTTGTAAACTGATCGTATGCTCTCCAAAGGCTTCAACATCCTTGTATTGACAACATTAGGCGTTCGTGAAATCTATTTTGCCGGGAGCTTCCGTATGTAGCCGCTTAAAACCTGGGTCCCCAAACTGGTCTTCTGTGCCCGAGGAGCTGAGCTACGCCTTCTTCCGCGATGCTCATGATGGCACGATCTTCCTGGGCCATACGAAGTCGGCCTTCCCTTAACTCCCGAAAACTTCCCAGTGTCGGGTGGTTTAGGGTTTAGAGTTTAACCCTAAACCCTAAACTTTAGGGTTTAGGGTCGGATTTCGAAGACGGGAGCTAAATACTTCGCATCAGGTTCTTGTGTGGTGCATGGATACTCTCCACTCGCACAGGCGAGATGTAGGAAGAAGATTGCCATTGTGCCTGCCTATGTATTCTATTGTGCATCGGAAGCTGGGCCCACATCTGTAGGTGGCGGAGTGGGGGCAGGAGCATCTCGCAGTTTCAGCTCTGCAGTAGCAGCTGAGTAGCGTCTTTTCGTCAAGTCCTGTGAACCCAAGTTCCTGAAACAGGAATACTTCAGAACCACCGTAAGGACGACAAAGAACAGCCAGGCACCCGAGCCCTGAAGCGTGACCTGATGCCGCAGCCTGGTACAGAATTTATTCTAGACTACTGGCGCGACATGGTGAAGTGAGCCCCCGGCAATCAAAGCCACAAAAAGCGTGCAGCGACAACAGCGCACTGATCTTGCAAGTTTCTGGCCACTGCTGCCACCAGTTTGCAGCAGCATTGGACATCTCCTTGACTTCGCATTGGGCTTGATGTGTGGGCTGCTTTGTGACTGGACTGCACGCTGGGTGCGAGCAGGGCCAGTAAGGCTCGTGATGTGGGGGCCGGCAGTTGTATGCGTGCCGAGAACAAACGGACATTGTCCACGCGTGCATAGGCGCAAAGGCACCTGAGGAAACATATGCAAAGATGTTCTTAGACACAAGTAATACGTACATACACTTACATACATACATACATACATACACATGTACATAGCCGTGTATGTGCATACGTACGGGTGTACGACGCTCATACATGCATAGATGCCTATGTATGTACATGCGTGCATACGCATGTGCACACATGCATGCATACCTACGTACATATGTAGATATACATATGTATTGATACGCCTGCATTTACCTGTTCCCATACATACACACATACGTTACATACCTATGTCCGTACATGTAGACATGTAGGCATTCAGACACGACTTGGCAAAACACAAGCACATCTTTTTATGCGCACATGTTAAAACTTTCGATATCATCTGTTGTCTTGGCCCTTTCAGAGACATCAATGTTCTGCAATGCTACTGACTGATGTGAAGGTAGAACTCCGGACAGGCAAATCAACTTGAGGGTGCCACACTCACTACACATTCTAACTGACGAGCAGCGGGTGCAGTGCTGAATCCATAATTCTGTTGTCCAAAATCAAGCCACGCATGTTTTTCAGCAACCAGAAGCCTGACCGAAAAGGCCAGTCCAGAAGTTGCACTGACGAATCCTTCCTACCCAGAGCTCCCCAGAGGACACTCCTTCTCGATGCTACACCCCACAGAATGGGAGCCATTGAGGTCTGCGGCCCCTGTTCCGGCAAGTCACCGGCATCTGCATGCCACGCATTTGCGGCGGCATTTGCGGCGCATGAAGCGCTTCAGCCTGGTGCCGGCTCTGGCTTCGGATGTCAGCTTGCGGCAGATGATCTGACCCCACCTGTCGGTGCGGATGCCATTCATTCCGCAACTTCTCCGTCGTCTCCGGAGCAATTAGCTGACGATGCTCCGCAGCATCGCGGACATCAAAAAACCTCAGTGGTCGCCATGGCTCGGCTCAGGATTTGTGCTTTCGGACTTGGGGCCTTTTGCATGCCGTGGACCCGTGATCCGCCGCTACAGTATCGTGTGGAATGTTTCAGAAATCCAAAGAGAGAGAATCGAACAACGAAGTGAGGTGCTCTTGAGAGGTACGGCCGTCCAGCCCGAAACGCAGCATCACCTTTGCGGGCCGAGCAGCTCGAGGATGTAGTAATTGTCGTCCGTTTCGTCGACGAACATGTCGCGGATTTGGCTGACTACAGCCCTATCAAGGCCTGCTGTTCCTGCAGGGGCTCTCTTCTTCAGCAACCGGGCCCCAAAAAAACAAAAACAAGCTAAGATAGAGCTAATTTATAAATTTTATAAGGCCGCAAAGTTTAAAGTTCTCCCATTCGCTATCTAGGGGAAGCTCGAAAGGCTGTCTGGACTTCCTGAACTCCGGACACCTAGCCCCTTCGAAGGCCTGGAAGCCGAACGATGCCTGGGCTCATGCTGTTTCTGTGCGGCTTTGGGCCGTCAGGGTCTGAGCCTTGAGAGTGTAGCATTTCCGAGTTACTTCCTGTCATCATCAACATCTTCGTCGGCATAATCATCGCCACTGAGATCGTCTCATCATGGCGGTCATCAAGGACTTTGTCGAGGTAGTAGAGCTGAGCTGGTCTTCTTCTTTCTCTGAGTAGTAGTAGTAGTAGTAGTAGTAGTAGTAGTAGTAGTAGTAGTAGTAGTAGTAGTAGTAGTAGTAGTACGAGGTGCAACTCGTAGTGGCAACACAATACGGACATAGTTCTACTCGTGATGTCGTGGGAAATCAACCCGTAGCACATATCCGACACTTCAACGGAAACTGTGCTGCGGCCAAGGTCACGGTTTCCGCATGGTTGGGCCCGCCAGCACCTATCCATGCGATGGATTCGAAGTTTGGGGTTCAGGCTTTGCATGTGGATGAGGTGTACACGTTACACGTAAGTTTGGAGACTATCTTGACACAAACAAGGCCAGCGTCCTTCGCCGAGAAACCCTATGAGCTCCAACTTTCCTAAACCAGAGTCTTACGCATCCGGTCCCCCAAGCGAAGGGCCTTGAGCCGGATGGGACTCCTCCGAGGTCCCCAAGTGTTCCAACCCTCTGACACCTTGGGAAACCCTGTAAGGCCTAGCAGTCCCCTCTCGAGCAAGCCCGATGGCACCATGGATGGCCTGAGACCCCACCTTGTGCGATAAACCTCTCCAGACGCATAATTAATTAACTCGTCTTTAAACTCCAAGCCCCCGAACACCCCGGTTCGGCACCTGGTTTCCCCAAGCTCTTCCAACGCCCGCTCGGCAGCTCGAACGTCGTAGTATGCCTGAGCTATGACACGCTGCACCAACATTGTGCTACTTGTGTAGACAGAAAAGTCAGCAAAGGATAACCAACTCCACGCCCCAAAACCCTAAACCCCAGGTGTAGGCTTTGACGTAACGTAAACTCATCATTGGGGTCCCCAACCGGAAGCTCCAAACCTGAAACGTAGCCCTGAGCTTCGGAGATCCGAAGTTTAGGACTTATAGGGCTCAAACAGGGGACCATAATATAGTACCTCAAATAGTAGGATCATTATTATAAGGACCCCAAAATCGGTTTCTATTCCGGGGTTTACTTGGTACACTTCTCGATTTGTGCGTGTCATCCTTGCGCAGGGGCCATGCTAATCTTCTTTGTATCTTTCCAACTCCGAAGGGATCTGGGGTTTAGGGCTTTGGGCTCAAGGGTTTCTATGCTCGGACTTGCTTGGCTAAGCTTTTTGTTCCGTTGGCACAAATCAGGCTTGCGCGGATGTTAGGGTGTTTTGAACTTAGGGGTCACCCCGTTTGAAGGGTTTGTAGCGGTTTGTTTGTGCGGGGTTTTCTCAATCTTACCCAGAGTCCGTCCCTACGTGTATTCAAAGTCCAATGCTGACACGACTTGGGGCTTCTCTTACCTTTGGTTAGTAGGGAATGGAAGATTGGTAGTAGTAGTAGTAGTAGTAGTAGCAGTAGCAGTAGCAGTAGCAGTAGTTTTTGTCACCCACCTGGCACACCTGTGGCAGCTCTGCGGGGACTTAAAGTCAACAAGTCACGACGGGATCAACCACTGAAAAACAACCCAACACCGAAGTTAAGGCCACACAGGACAAGCCGACCCCGTCGATCCGGAACATCCTACCACTAGAAACTCAGATCAAGGCCATTGCACTACTAATTGTACAGTACAAGGTGTTTACAGTACAACATGCATTCAACACATCACGTGCTGTTAAATTGACTCGTCCCCAATTCTCCTGCGCAGTTCACATGCAAAGTACAAATTACAAGTATTGAATTCAACCACGTTCACACTATGCACAGACTCTTCCCAGAGGGGTCAGGTGCTGAGGCAATGCAGTCACCGGGTGAACAGTCCTGCATTAGCCTCGCAACCTTACAGGCGTAGCTCAGGCAGTGGTTTGGTTGTGAGCCAGCACCACCAGACTCACGCAGATAAGCCAAGTCGTAGTTGGCAGCTGCAGTTGTCGCTCAGCCTCTTCACCGCCATTGCGTCCGAGTCTGCTATGGAATGTAGGTACGCGGTCCAAAGTGCCAAGCTGTTTGGTTTTTGCAGTGGTTGGACTCGTCCAGTAGTTTTCACCAGCATCGCCAGACTCGCGCAGAGGAGCCAATTTGTAATCAACAGCAGCAGTTGCCATTCAGCTTCTTCACCACGGTTGTAGCCAAAACTGAAAAGTCAGCTGTGTAGAATGGGGAATGTAGGTATGTGCACCTAAGCGTCCAGTCTCCAGCCTGTTCCATAGGGCGGTGTCCAGTCTGGTCGCTGTGTAAGTCACACAGAGACGGCGGCTGTAGGTAACTTGTCGCGCGCGATCACAGGCACGAGGAAGCAGTCAGTGGTTTCTCACATTGGTCACATGAGCCTACCACTAAGGTGGCGATGTCAGCTGTGTCAGCTGTGTCAGGTGCGGACTTCGGGATGAGCAACTGTTTGGAACGTCCCCAGTTGTAGTACGCGGCAGGAGGCTGACCAAGCGTGCCCACATGTGTCTCCGCCGATATTTGCACGACAGGCCAAATTTTGCAGTCAGCAACATCTACTTCAGTTATGGTCGCGCTCCATTGCAGAAGAGACTAACCCCTGCAGCAGTCATTCGACAGAGGGACACGAGGGGCCATGGCTGGGCCTACAGACGTGGCTACTTGGCTGTCAGGCTCCCCCGGTTCAAGATCAACCAAAAGTAAGGCCCTAAATAAAGTAACACACCTAAAGGTAGGGTCCGCAGCTTGGCTTCTTGGCTTCCCACGCGTAAGTGTGTTGCACACTTTTGGTGGGTGATTAGACAGACTGACGCCCAGACCAGAAGGAAAAAGAGGCAGGCAAGCATGCAGAACAGCAGTAGGGAGAGGCAAGGCAAGGGCATGCAGGCAAGGATGGAAAAACAGCAGTGCAGTATGCAAGAAAGGTTTGAATTCGTTTTCTTAACTCAGCTTTTGGTTATCCCAGCACCCAGGATCGCCACCCACGAAGACCACGAAAGCACCCGGTAGATCATTTCAAGGTTCCCTCAGCATCACATCGCAACATCTGTACGGAGACCACGAACGTCGGCAATTGCATCGACACCATCAGAGGCATGCACTCCTACAGGGCCCAGCTCCACACGAACTTGTGACTCGCTGTCCTCACTGTCCTCGTCAGAGTCGGAGTCTAGGATGATGACGAGCGAAGTTTGGTGGGAGCATGAGGGTTGTATGGTTTTGAAATAACTGTGCAGAGATTTTTGCAGGGTTGTCGGGGGCTGTTTGTGGCTTTGCGTTTCAGGAGGGGGAAAGCGAGGGAATCGAGGAAAGAAACCAAGTTGGAGAAGTTGGGAACACACCGTAGCTTCCGGGGCTTACGGCTAAGCTGGAAAGCGCTTATACTGATGCGCACACACGAGTGTGCCCCTTCAGCGGGTTGACAATTGGCCCCGCAATGGGGCTGTTTGGCATCGAAAGCCAGTGGTCCTTCTCTCAGGTTCACCTCAGTTCCTGGCCACAGCTGTTCCTCGAAGTCTTGAAAGGTTCGTCCCGAAGGGCAATGAAACCAGAACCCACAATCCCCCGTCCCAGAACCTGAAAGAACCACACTTCTGCCAGACGTCCCCAAGTCTCTGTGCACTTCAAGTTTCCCTCCCACACGAACAGCCACACAACAGAAATTAAGCGCAAGGAAGTGCAACCCCACGAAGGTACTCAGCAGGTTTGTTGTTAAAGGTAGGTCTTTAGTGGGCTTCGTAAGGGTGTTTGACCGGGGAGATAGACCAAAGACTATGCAACCAGACGGCCTAGGAGGAGAAGACCAGAGTTTTGTTGGGACAAGCGAGACGAGGGTGTGGAGGTCAAGTTGTGGCGGGGGCTTCGTACATTCATGGAGTTCACATAGCAACTTTGCCGCGCAGCCCTCAGCACCGTCTTTGTCTGACGGCATATGTGCTGCTGCCCTGCACTAGGTGTGTATCAACAAGGTATGTTGGGAACCGCGGGACACTGAGAGCCGACGAGCTGAGAGCGGCACGATCCTCAGGTGTAACACGCTTGCATAAGCTCTCCAGGTCGGCTCGTCACTAACTAGGGCGCAAGTCTTCTTTTAGCCATGGGCAAAGGGAGGCAGTCTTGACAGTCCAGCACAGTCCAGCAGTGAATTCCTAAGCAAGACGCATGCATGATCAAGGGCAGCGGGCAGGTGGCTTACGGCCCGCCTCATGAGATCTGCTTGAGTGTTGCTACTGGGCAAAACACGAGGCTGTAAAAAGCTCGGCTTTGGAAAGTAGAAGATAAAAACCAAACGGATAGAACAAAGTAAACAACCAAAAAGAACCATAACAAGCGACCGAATGTACCAGGGCGCGTCGACAGCCTCAAAACAAGTATGTGGCAAGTACAGTCCGCAATGAATTCCAGTCCCGCAATGGAGCATGCAACATGCAGACAGAGAATACCGATAAGGGCAAAAGACGTTGCATGCATGCACACTCCTAGGGACGTACAGGGTACTTGGGATCCAGGGCACTATTATTGCACAAAAGATGTGGTTTGATAAGGAAAAACAGGAACAGCTTACAGCCTAGGCTCAAAATGAAAAAGCATGCCCGACCCCTAGAGTCACTTGCTGATCAGCGGAAAAGCGGGATGTTCACCCTGCGCCCCTCACCCAAGTCAACGTAGACCGACGCTGAGCCTGACTGCGTGGGGGGCTGCGAGGGCTGCGAAGGCTGATGATGTGGCGGCGGCATCATCGGGATGGCCGTTTGCAGGTGAAGTTGTCGTCGATCTGTGTGATGAACCACCGACGGCGCCTCATACGAGGGTGGTGGCGGGGCCCCACTCAGTAGGGGCACGGGTGGCCTCTCACAGTACTCCTTCACCGTGGCGACTTGCTCTCCTGTGTTGGCCAAGGCAACCGCCACGTTGTAAAGGCCCTCCTTGAGGGAGCTGGTTTCCCCCTGCAGGAAGCCCACCGATGCAAGCAATTCTTGCCCGAGCTGGTCCAGCTGTTTGGTCAGGGACGTGAAGCTGTCATAGTCACATGTCGTGACTTTCTTGAGGACTTCCTTCACTCCATCCACCAGGTATTGCTGGTTCTTCTCAGTGGTTTGCTCCCACTGAGTGTGGTTGCTTTTCAGCATCCCGGCCATCGTTGCAAGGCATTTGCTCACTTCTTTCCAATGGCTGTCTGTCATCTGGCGGATGCTGTCAACGTTCGTCGACAGCGTGCTCAGCGACCCAGCCAGATTCTTGACCTGCGGCATGAGCACCCCAAGTATGCCCTCGATCCCCGTCACACGCTGTGACACCAGCTTCACATCTCCATTGACGGACGTGACATCATGTTTCACCTGCTTAAGGTGTGTGGAGATAGTGGCCAGTTCATCTAGCTGCTTGCCCATAGAGCTCTGGGCCGCAACAACGTCCTCCAGGCTCTTGTTGATGGTGGACTGCATGCTCATCTGCGAAGCACTCAAGTCCTCCACCTGTTTAGCCAGTCCACTCTGCATGGCTTCGACATCCTTGTGACAGAGTTGGACCGCCGCCAGGAGACCCTCCGACGAAAGCGGAGAGGGTTTAGGTTGCGAGGCCTGTGTCGAGGCGGTGGTCGTCGTCTGCTTCTGTGTGCCCGGGTCCTTCTGGTCCTTGCCCACCTTATCGAAGCCTGGACTTCGACCCGCTTCCATTCACAATGATGGGCGTGAGAAAGTCATCCTTTACCGGGCAATAAGTTCGTAGGTGGCGTGCGAAGCTGAATGCCCGTCGTAGGAAATTTGCGATGTTTGCTGCATCATTCGGTAAGTAGATGGGAATCCTCTCCCTCTCATCACCTTCAGGTACTGTAATAGCAGGTTGCAAACTTGAAGCTCGCCTGCTCGCTTGTGCAGCTATCCTTGCGTAGCCAACTGCCTCCTCTGGATCATAAGTCTCCAATGGATGCAATTGCGAAGCCAAGGCGACTTGAAAAGCAAAGAATTGCGGCTGAATGCGGTTCACCGCCGGAGCATTGTCAGCTATGGACAACATATTCGGAATGCCGACATAGTCCAGCTGACGGTCCTTTTTGTAAGACCAGAACTCTTCTCCAATGACCAGCTTGTCTGTTATCACCGGATCAAGTACCGATATCAGCCTTTGCGTTATGTATCCACGCATGCATCTCGGATCATACGCATAGCCGAAGAGCGTGCTATGGTGCTGGCCGTACAACCTGAATCGGCATTGAAGCACAGGGGCTCTCCGAACGCGGCTGGCATCTCGACGATGTTGCACTGCAAAGTTAGCTTCACTCAGACCCGGTGTCACAACGACATCTGAGTAGAACCATTCACAAGTTCGGCCATGATTCTTTCCGGCCACTTCTTGCTCGCAGTATTCCACTTGCGCGATGTCTGCCATCCATGTAGCAAGTCTTGCTTTCTCCATTCTACCTTGCGAGTTGACCACATGGTCACGCAATGCAACCAGCATATTGCGCAGTGCTTCTGAATCGCACTCATCTTCTCGCAAGAAAGTGCTCGTCTCGTGGAACACAAAGGCCTGGAATCTCACGTTGACTCCACGTTCATGCAAGCCAGTCACATATATGAGATGCTCCATTGAGCTCAAATGACTCATTGCTGATATGTACAGCGATGCAGTAGTAGTAGTAGTAGCAGCAGCAGCAGGAGGAGGAGGAGTAGTAGTAGTAGTGGTAGTAGCCGCTTCTCTCCTCTCTGGCTTTCCTGATAGTGGAAAGACTCCGGCGGGCCAAGCAGCTACTTGAACCAAGCCGTCTGCATCCTCCCAAACCTTGCAGCTTCCCACCTGCTCAGGTTTTTTGAAACCCTGTTGGGTTTAGGATTTGGTGGTGGGGTTTAGGGTTTAGGGATTTCGCAAGATCTGGGAAGCCACTTAGGGTTGAGGGGTTGGGCGCTTTTCTTGTCCCTCCCGAAAGGGTTGTCGGTCAGGGTGTAGTTTAGGGAAAATGGCCGCTACCAGGAGTGCAAAACCAGGCTACGCATGCTTGTCAGCCCTCCTTAAAACCAAACTAAACCCTCTCAAAAAATCAAATAAATCACAACACCCCGAAACTACAAGGGGCCAACCCAACACTGATGCCTTTGAAGTGCTCGCCTGCGGCTCCCCTGTCCCTTCCCATAATTCGCCCCGAGCGACCCCGAAAGGGCCCCTGCCCCTGTCCCTCCTCAGCCGGCATTCATCGTCTTATGCGCTCCACTGATTGGGCGCTGATGTGGAGACTGCTCTACACCCGACCCGGCCGAGGCGGACGCTGAAGTGTTCATGGTTGAAGATTGCTCTTAAGGAACCCTACTCGTACCCTAAACCCTACTCGTATTGAAGGTTTGTTCCTTGCCGCAGGGACGATAGAGGCTCTGAACCAGATGTCGTGGGGTTTCGAGTTTCGAGGAAGTGCACAACGAATGAGACCCCAACCGGATAAGCCCCAAAAGCCCATTGGCTTTGGGTAAGTCTGAGGTACTCTAGGGGCCAATCCTACAGCTCCAAACCACGAATTGTTGGTACGGGGCTGCTGCGCGTATTACGGTAGTTAGTTTGTAGGGACTACAGGGGCATGTTTTACCAATCTGAAGACAAGGCAAGGACATAAGCCAGTGGGGGCCTGGAGTTCAGCCAGCTCCAACACTCCCGAATATCGCCTTACACGCAATCCCGCTATGATTATCCTGCACGCAGGGTGTCTATGAAGGCATGCGCTATTGGAAACCTTTTCATGACAGTCCGAAATCAGCCTCACCGAAGTTTCGCATGATCTCCAGCGTATGGTCCACGTCATCCTGAATTGGAGCGCATGGATGTTGGGTTTAGGAGTTGGGCGGTTCTGACAGCAGCGCAACCTGTGAGTTTTGGGGGTTCCAGGTCGATGCTCGGGCTCTTGATGGAGTTCAAAAATTGAATAGATGTCTGGCACATCATAAAAAATGTTTATGGGAGAAAATACAAAGACAAAAAGCAAGACTTCAGTTCCCTTGGGGCATAGAGGATGCTTGTGACTGCAATTCACTCCTCTTTCAGTGCTCCAAATGCGCAATTATATAAATGCTTGTCCTCAAACAAAATGACAGCTGCCAAAGCTATCGGCATCAAGCTAACATGCCCGCCGCAGGCCCGTATAGTCGTCATGCATGTGCCAAGGAGCACGGCATGGAAGCATTGCAAACACAACGTTCGTCACCTGCCAAGCGGCCAAGCGATGTTCTCACTTTCCCAGTAGCTACTCCCATGATCTCCCATGCCATGCCATTGAGAAAACTACATCATAGATTAGTCGGTAACCCCACCTGCTTGGCGGTCATTCCTCCCAAGCACCAATTATTCGCGCCTCTGGGAGTCGGGATGGTCAGCTAATGCCAGGACGTGGGCTTGTGGCTCTCATTAATGTGACGAGGTCCGGGATTGCGGGTGAGCCTTTCGCGATTCGAATTGCGGGTTGTGGTTGAGTGGGCTTCCTTATCAAGGCCCAGAGATTCCCGATCGCCATGTGCAAGTCTTTGAGCATTTGTGCGAGAACTGGTTAAACACTGGGTCTTGGCTCCAAGAGCTGCGTAGGAAGAACTTAGACACTCAGCTGGGTTCTTGCTGTCGGCGAAGCAAAGACATGAGTGGCTGAGTAGCACTGTCCACTCCGTTTGCAATGTGGCTAGCCAAGCCCAGCACTCCCGAGAAATCTTGTGCAAAACACTCAAATGTCAAGCCCTTCAGACTCTAATTGCCGAACATCCGCGATGTTCAGGGCAAAAGGCACAGACAGCAACTCATCTTGACAGTCTCAGAGCCCAAGTGGCGATGAGTGCACTCTCTTCGCTTGGTTTTAGCGCAGCGATCGCGCAGCTCGAATTACTTTCAGCCAAAAGGCTGCGAGGGCAGCGGCATGTGCAAATGCTCTGCACGGGGTCCGCATGCAGGACTGCCGATTGCTATGCTGCTGGCGCGCGGAATCCCATCGTGCTTAGCAAGGCACTGCTGTAAGCTGTCCCACCACTCACAGGATGCACACTCGCCCAAAATCTGCTTTACAAAGCTTCATATATCGAACGCACAAATCTCGAGGTTTAGGCATATTCTTGCTTTTGTTGGTTGCAAACGGCCCAGTTAAACAAAGTCGAAATGACGCTGGGGGTACATGTTGTTTTGCCGTATGTACTTCTCATGCTAGTGAACGCCATCCAACTGATGTCAGAACGTCCTGGTCTATCGGAAACACAAAAAACAAACGCATGGAGAAGAATGGAGTTCTGTTGTGGGGCAACGCTCTCTCAAATGCTCCTGCGCCCCCGAGCCCCACGGCACTTAGGAACTTGTGACTTGTAACATGGGTGGGAGAAGTGGAAGAAGACCGAAGGCCTTGCAATAAAGAGGACTTATTGGTAGTGTGGCCTGTATACGATTCTCCCCTCCGAAAGCTGAGCCCAAAACTCTTACAACACACGACTCATCCGACAAGGCCGTACTCTCAGCCTGCAAGGGGATCCGACCGGTGCTCAGGCGCAGACTGGAGCATCGCTTGCTCGACGCACTGCCTGCCAAGTCCATCAGCCGCGAGATCTGACGCTCGGGCTTGGGGTTTTGCCTTGACGGATAACCTTGAAAGTTCCTGCCTAAACGTTCCCTGCAGCCAGTTGGTCTGAAAGCTGGAGAACAATGCAAGAGAAAGTCACCGACGTCCCACGGCACTCAAAAGCCGTTACACTTGCAGGGAGCCCGGAAAGCCATCATCAGCATCATTGTCTTGGCTTAGTGGTTGGTCGCTTCCACAATAATCTTGGTATGACCGCCATCATGTTAGTAGCCAGGGCTCATACAATGGTAATCGCTAGCACCACCCGCACCGCCGGCGGGGTTGAATGTGGCGGGCATAGCCTGCCTGTTGGCTCCCAAGCCGTTTGGCTTTCAGGTTCCCGGTCTTTTTGTGGAGGTTGTTTGCTCTTTGGTGTTTGCTGTGGGGTCTTGGGGATGGACAGTTTAGATTTTTCGGCCTTAGAGGTGCGAGGCATTAAATTTGCACTCCAGCAATCCATGGCTGGGGGACGTGGCTCTCCAAGCGACGCGGATGGAAGGCAAGTCCAAGACCTCAAAAGCGCAAAGCAGTGTGGGGCAGAGTTTTTTGAGTGTAGATTCGTACGTTCGTGCATCTGAAGGTGTCCGGTGTAGAGGTGACAGTTCCGGGCGTACTGTTTCGACTCCCGAAGCTCGGGCACTTCAGGTTTATTTGAAGGGATAGCTTCGAGTTCAAAAAAAAGATCACAGGATGACAGGATGGTGCGCTGCTTTGTATAGAGTATAGCTATCTGGCGCCTCGTTCCGAAACTTTCCCACATCAGCAGGACATTATTACTGCCATTAGAACCCGTTCAGACCATCCGCCATTGTAGTCATTCCACGCGAAATCCAGGAAATACTGTGCACAACAAGCGCGCCAACAGCAGGCATAGACTGACGACCTGGTTGCATCGCACAGATACCCTAACCCATGCTCCACTCTCATCTAAGCTCCCCGACACGTGCGCGCCCGATGGCGTAGCGCTCCAAGCCGTGGACAGCACCGACCAGGCCCAGGAGATACCTCGCGGTAAATGTCCACAGATCCTACAGCTCTTCGTTTGTTTTTTGGTTCCCTGTTTCTGTCATGCCACGATGTGGGAGTGCGGACCCTAAACTATGATGCTGATAGTCCTAGGCATACCTTTACACATGGAGGGAATGGTCCCAAGGCCAGAAGACGCAGCCTCGGGAGTAAGGTTGAACGTACCAGGGACATGCCAAGGCCTCTCGTCGTCAACATTGTCAATGCCGGTCCTCCACTCCTGCAGGCGAGGGTCTTCTGACTTATGGTACCGATTGAAATAAAAATTGCAACTAATAAGACCGTAGGTGGAAACCGAGTCTAGACGAATCGCGGGTGTCAGTCGGATCTGAGTCTCAGCTTCATGTCGCAGCCTTGGACATCGCCGCACACATAAACGGACCCCTGCAATGTGCTGGTCTTGCCGAAGTGTAAAATTTGGGCTTGCAGCGTGATACCTTGGCCAGCCGCTGATGGTCCCCTTTCACTGGCTCAGCACCAAAACCCCTAGTTGAGGTGCAGTCCTTCTACGATGGCTGCATTGTGCCTCTAGGCAGACCCCCCCCAAAAAAAAACACGGCCCGCGAACCCAGAAGCAATCCTGCGGCCATGGCATCGTCAATACCTCAGCGCCGATGGTTCTTGGTGGTTCTACTGGCAGAAGGGTTTTCCCAGTTGGGTGCCACTCTCCCGTGTTTCCCGAAGGCGTCGGAATGCCAACACGGCAGCCATGGACCATGCAAAGGTCTGACTTCTGAAGTTGCAGATTAAATCAGCTGAACCCCCCCAAAAAATGAGGCCAAGCTGCAGCTGAGAGACTCCAATATCCCTTAATTAAGTCCTTAAATCATCATAGTAGGATCCCTACGATAATTTCAGGTAGATTCCTGAAATTAAAGGATATTGGAGTCTCTGGGAGCAGCCTGAACCCTAGCCTCAGCCCCAGAATCATGCAGCAACTTGGCTACCGGCGCCCTTGCTGAAGAAGGACTCCAGCTGGAGGCATGTGAGATAGCCTGGCCCAACTGACTGCGTGTATCGCAAATATTCGCTTCAGGAGACTCGCGAAAGCCAAGGGGCGAGGACGAAAAGGCGATACCAAACAAGTGGGTAGTTGAAAATAAGGGTCCCTTTTTTGGGTACCCTAAATAATGGGTGCCGTAATATATAAGGGACCCCAAAAGGGACCATGATTTTGACAACAACTCAAGTGGAAGAAGTTGTACAACACACTTCGCAGCTGGCTAAAGCCTTGAGTGTGATTACCTCAACCCCTCAGTTCCCAAACCCTAAATCCTCCAAAACCGGCACCACAAAAGCCTACTTCCAACACCATCTCACGTTGATATACCATGTGGCCAAAGATCTTGCCTCAGGAACAGTCTTACAACTCGAGCAAACTCGAGCGGTATTCTCAATGAAGGGATGTGCAACCCCAACGTATGCCTGCCTTCCACGACTGGTTAAGGACATCCACTTAGTTGCGGAAATGTTCAATACTGCTGTACATACATACATACATTTTTGTCACTCGCACTCGGCATACATACGCACATACGCACACACACACACACACACGCACATACATGCATGCATACATACAGACGGACAGACCGTGACAGACCTGCATATGTACATACCACGTGCATACCTACGTTCATTTTCTACCTGATGATGTAAGTAGCAAAAAATTTGACACATAGAGGTCTCAATCCTCAGCCCTGGACATCCTGGCGCTGCGCGGCAGTCTACCACTATCTGAATCCTGAAAAGCTAACTGAAACTAGCCCCTAAACCCTAAACCCCCAAACAGCCCAATCCGCCGCCTTCGAGAAAACCGCCGAGTTCGTTGGATTCTGCGAACCGGGCTCGCGCCTCTAGCGGTCTCACGGGTTGTTAGGGCTAGCGGGATTGTGGGTGAGGTTTTGGAGTTTGGGACTTGATGATTTGGGGATTTGAGCTCTTGGGTGAGGGTCAGATGATCAGATGGGTCCGAATGCAGGCTTGGGTCTTGAATACCGTCCCACAAGGCTGCAAGTGTTTACAGGGCCTTTAGGGTTTGAGATGTGGGGTTTAGGTTCCTGATTTTCGGTTCGGGGCTCCGGATGTTAAACTGTTGTGTTTCAGGTTAGGGCTTTGACGCCGGCCTGTTTTGATTTTGTCCATGTCAGCTTGAATCGAACAGCGCTGTTCATGGTTGAGGGTCCAGTTTCTGATTGGTTTACAGGAGTCCCAAGCCTGGGCCTTGAGACGTAGGCAGGAGACGTGACAATTCATCCGACGCTGCCTCTTGGGGCAAAACAATGAATCCAACAGGGGGATATATGTGCCATGTCTCAGTCGGACTGACACACGCGGACACAGGCTATCTGAGGCCATCTTTTGCTGGCGTGATGCTGCCCTGTGCTCGCCGCAGCCAAGTCGAAAAACAATATGGATGGCAAGGTGCTTCTTTTTTCATGCACTGCCGAACCCGATGCCTCCGTGACCTGCAGATAAATCCCACGCGACACTTCAGTGGGGCGCCTCTGCATTCGACCACGACTCCCCGACGACGTTGCTTGGCAAAACAACCTGCTGGAGGGACCTCGACTCGTTGATGACGCATAGTAGGGTTTAGGGACGAATGAAGATCTATTGGGAGTGTTTATTATTCCCTTGTCGCAAGCTCTTTCTGGACTTGAGTCCTGGTTGAGTTAAGGCTTCATGAGACTTTCTGGCTGTGCCGTGGCGAGGCCTGGTCTTCCAAAGGTTTGGGCAACTTCTCCGTGAATCCTCGAGCAGATAGTCACGATAGTCAAAGCTCTAGGTTTAAACCCGGTGCCAACAACAAGGCAAAGGGTTAAAGTGCTTGATCTTGTCCTCTGTTTATGAAGCTTTTGGCGGCTTCCCAACTGAATCTCTCATGTCACTATGTTGGGCAGCTGTTGGGACGTTGATGTCATCTCTCAGCGGGCCGAGGATTAAAGGCTTCCCGATATGGGGCGCCTAACAACAATACACAGGACACAGGCTGTGGCAGTTGAAGGCCCTTTTTGCCAGCATCAGGACATGCCTCTCGGAGATCGAGAAACGAGCAGATGCCTTGCACATTAGCGCATTAACAGAAGCCCCACAATGCTATCCTGGCTTTTCAAGCACAGGACAAAAGGCGGACACCTGTGCTATGGGCGTTGAGGAAGGCAGCACATGCCCAATCCTGTACAAGTTCGTGCTGCTGGCAGAGGAGAGTGGCTGCGTCTTTGACGAACCTCTTCGAGGACTCAGTGGGCAGCTAGGTCTGTCCCAGGCACCGCCGCTGTGTCATCTGCGACTGCATCTGCACCGGCAGCCTCGGAAGCACATTCAAGTGATCGAATGGCCAACACCTCTGAGGAAGCTTCATAATTCAGAATTGCTTATTCTTTCTGCCCTGCGTGAAGCAAGGGCGGCTCCCGATCTGAAACCCTTAGATCCTAACGCGCGCAGTCACAAGCCGAGGAGCACAGTGGAAAACCCTTCTGTCTCCTCACTTCGGCTTCGGGGTTCTTGCTTGGGGCTTCAAGTTGACCATGATCCTCCCTATATATATACACATATCATACATAAAATTATTGTATATATATATATATCTCCCCATTGCTGTCACAACTCGAGAAGTACAAGTATTCTACTGTCTACTGTCTGGACCGGAGCAGATAGCGCTGCGTACCAGCTGGCTCAAACCCTCGAGTGAAGCGCAAGGATGCAGTTTACGGCTTGGACTTTTTGTGGCCTTCGGACTGTAATACCAAGTGTCCTGAAGGGGTGGCAATGAAGACGAGGTCTCGTTTGATGTTAGCTTAAGGTTCTGCAGCCCCAATGCTCTTGATTGAGAACCTGTAGCCTGTAACCTTTATTGAGTCACGGGCTGGGGCCGGCAAGCCTGTAACTTCAGCCCTTGAAACAAGCCGCAGCACCCAAAGCCTGAGGCTGGACACCCTGAACCGTTCAAGGAAAAAACCGCGCCCTGAACCCTTGCAAAAGGTCCCCAAGTCCTCAAAGCGCAGGCCATGGATGACCGGCTGCTGAACTTGCTTGGGGTTTTAAGACACCTCGACCTGACAAAGGAGGCGGAGCTGCGAGCATGGGGGTTGTAAGGTTCCTCACTGCTAAGGATCTGGAAATCTAGCGTGTAAATTGGGTATGTAGATGCCCGTTTGCCGCTTCTTTCATGATGGCTTATTTCGCAACTCTTACTTCAGCAAACATACAGTACTACTTATGAGTTCAGCAATACTCCTCAAGCAGTTGAAGTGTGTAAGAGTCTACCGGACACGGGTTCTTTGGAGGCACTCCCACCCTTTCAAGATCCTTTTTGCGGGCTTTGCAGGCTTTCCTAAACCCTAAACCCTTTCAGGGTTTTTTGAAGAGTCTCAGTTGTTCTAAGGACCTCCGAAGCCTCGAACCTTAGGAAACCTTATGGGCCATGCCTGGGTCTTCGGCCATTCTTCAGCACCGTCCAGATGTCCGCCTCCTGAACATGATCCCAGAAAATGCGTAAGGCGTAAGGCTGTCGGCATAAGGCCTTTCCGGGGAGGTGTCGCGGATTTAAAAGGGTGCCCGATCGCACAGTAGCAATGCTCTGGGCACAAGAACACATCAAGCATGCGCTTCGGGCCATACAAACCCGCTCAGCGACAGCAGACGCCGCAGCACTAATGACAATATGAACATTAAGACATGTAATGACAACAAGTATTCACAATAATGCTTCTAGTAGTTGACGGTCACCACCCTCATCATCACCATCGGCAGCTTTGGCATCAGTATCACCGCCGAACAACTGCTCGGCTCATGCGCCTCAGTCCTTCGCGGCTGCATACCATTCGCTTATGCAGCACCCCAAAAGTTTTGGCCCCACGTGCCCGGCACCGCAAGCCGTGGCGCGAAACCAGACCTTCATCCGCGCTGGTCCGAAACCCGGAAGACCCGGAACGAGCTCACCCGTTGGTGTCCTCCTTGCTTACCACCGACTGGTCCTCCAGGGCGAAGGAGCAGAATGCACTTTGTGTCCGGTTTATGGTTGAGGGCTTTAGAGTCTGAACTTGGACACCGCAGCCTACCCGAGTGCAGTGGAAGTCTATGCGGAACCTGTGACAACTCGTTATTATCTTCGGTGCTCCGTCGCTGTTCAGGTTTCAATCCCCGGTCCTCCCACTCTGGCATGTCTATGTGCTGTGTAAACCAGACGATGGCATTGTTCTCTTTTCGGTCGACCTGCGATAGCCGCTACTTCCGGCTAGCACTAGTTTGTAAGTGGGGTTGGGTGTCAGGATCAACAGGGGTCGGGCTTGGCTCCGTGTCAGAGTCAAGCTGGTCTGTGTTTTCGGTTGTTGCTTCAGCGAACGCTGCAGGAACACGCGACAGCCAAGAGGAAAGGTGACGGAAGGAGTTCGCAGGGGACATCTCTGAGCCCTAAGCTCTAAGCCCCAGACCGACCAGTAGGTGCACGCCGCCCCACCCCAGCCGAACTCGTGGCCGCTGAAGCCCGCTAGCGCCCCCAACAGGCACTGCTTCTCCTGCAAGGGAGACGGTTCTCTTGTTTCCCCGCTTTCCACATTGAGACTCGTCTTGTCCAGAGCACGCATTGAAAGGAGGGGTTGGGGTTCTGGGGAAGCACCAGTTAAGAGGTTCACCCTTTAAAACGCAGAATATATTTGTATATCCGGGTTTAGGGCGACCGAGTCAGCTACTAAGCTAGACGATGCTAGACGGTTCAGGTGATTGCGGACACCGCAGAGCTTGGGTGCGACGAGCTTCTATGGCATGAGGTAGGCAAGGTCCTCGTTTGCCAGACCACTGTCTTTGCGTGCGGACTCGAGGGTCGCGATTGTGTCCTGGCAAACTCGATTTCAGTGAGCCGTCGCTTTGTGGCACCGCAGCACTACTATCACAGGAAGTCTTTATTTGACTGCTTCGACTGCTGCATGACAGCAGCTACCTCGGAACGTGATGACATCGAGGAACACTGCGAATGTATGTTAACACAGCTGAAGTGGTGTGGTACATTGCGGCACATGTGCTGCCAGCCGAAGCGTCCTCTGCCAGGATCCTGCGCCCGTCGCCAGACACACCACGGTGGACCTCTCAAACATACGACGACGTCTGTGGCGAGGGTTTACGCAACCGTGGTTGTGGTTCACTTATGTCTGACATCTGCGTATCTATGAGTTGTACAGCTGTTAAACTCAGATGAATGGTAACTCAGCTGCAACCTTAGTGCCTTAGCCGCGTAGACGAAACAGCAGCTCGGCAGGCCATCACGAACAGCCAAGGGGCCAACATTCGCACGAATCGGATGGTGTCGGCCACGGTGCTGACCAAACCACCCTGAATGTTGGGTGCGCATGGCCAATACGACGCATAGCTTTACGTCGTGCTATCCGTCTGTCTCCATGACTAGAGTAGCAAAGCGGGTTCCTTGCACATCCACTTCAGGTCCTTCTGAGGGCTTTGCGGCCGAAGGCTATTCTTCCCTCTCGCGCGGCAAGGACAAGCACACATGGCAGGGTGCAGGGTATTTGTTTGCAGCACCCTCGTGGTATCATCGATCACTATAAGAAACCTGAGAGCCACAGCGTGGAGGCTGCTAAAGGAGATCTACTAAATAAACCCTTCCCCAGCCTGCAGGTGCCCCATGATGCCTCCGCCAGACTGCACCTTGCATTCCTGACCCTGGCGCCAGGCGCTGTCCTCCTTGGTGACACTTAGAGGGCCGGGGGACTTCGTAAGTAGGTTATAAGTAGAGTTATAAGTACCCTAATTGGAAGTACCCCAATTATAACTCCACTTATAACCGACTTACTAAGTCCCCTGGGCCTCTAAGCAGTTACTCTGCGGCATTGGAAATTGTAATTATAGAATTCCGTTCCATAATGAAGTTGACATAAATAACAATGGTGCGAAATGTTCGAGCGTTCCATGCACATTTAAAATCGGTAGAGGAAATAAACAATGAATGTTGATAGACGGCGTAATGGTGATATCAATATTGACATTGACACACATTAAATAAATTTCAGTTTCAATGAAACCGAAGGAGAACCTATAACACAAGAAAAAAAAGATACGAATTAAGTAAAAAAAAATAAATAATGTAAAAATAAATTTGTAATATATAGTGACAGCTGTATAGTCTTTTGAATTCCCCCGGAAAGAGATGAAACAGGATGAACACCCCGAATATTGCGCCCGTTGCTCTCTGCAATTGCTTAAGTCCCAGACATCGTAAGTGAGCAAGGGAAGGGGGAGTATCTTGGAACGCTTACATAATTGATGGTACATAAGATAGGATCGGAATTCGTTTGGACCCGGGATTAAACCTTAAGGAATTTTGTATAATATAGCAGGTATTATATGAATTTCCCAATATATTATATGACTATTTGTAAAAATAATAGTATATTGAATTTTAATGATATTGAATCAATAAATATTGTGGATGTTAAATATTGTTGGACATGTAAAATATACAAAGATAAAGAAGATTTTAAACGTTTGTATGAAGAAAAGCATTATAATAAAACTTGCCGTAGATGTCTTGATAAAATGGATAAATAATATTATAAATGTATTTCTAAAGAATACCTTTAAAAGCCGTAATAAAGATTGAAATATTTAGTATATTATAGAATGGCCGAAAGCAAAAGTAAAAAAACAGTTTGGAATAAACAAGACGAAAGCAGATATAATTCATTATACAATAAATTAAAAGCATCAGGTGAAGATATTAATAAAGAAAATTATCTTATAAAATACAATAAACCGAAAGTACAAAAATTCATTAATAACTTGAACTTATCAACATCAACTAAAGAAGGCTTTTATTTTATGGTTTCTAATTGGTTAAAATTAAATGATCCAACAAATACAATGATAAGCAATTTGACAAATAAAGGTTATGACCTCATGATGAAACGAAGTAAAGAATATGATGAAAATGAATTAAGTGAAAAGAAACAAAAGAACTATAGAGATTATTCATATTTTGTTGATATTTTGAATCAAACTAATTCTAAAGAAATTAAACATTCAGAAACCATTTACAATATTTATTGTTAAGTTTATTATTAAAACAACCAGCAGTGAGAACATCATTTTATACTAGTGCTGAATTTCATACGAAAGGCGGTTATGACGAAAAGAAAAATCATATTATGTTAATGACAACAGGAACAGGTAAGCGTCGTGTAATGTATTATGTCGGAAAAGATAAGGTTACAGGCTCAAAATCATTTTCTGATATACTTAAAAATAATATTGAAGTTGAAGGTAAAGAACTTATTGAATCACTTTTTTATTCAATTGAAAACTATCCAAGAACATATTTATTTGAAAACCGAGGAAAGCCTATACAAGATGAAACATTATTAAAATATCTACGAGAAGTAACAAAGGATAACATTGATATTGATACAATGGGATCAGTTTATATTAGTCATTTTTATACTAATTTTCATATTAAATATGCAGAAAAAAGGGAACTTGCTAGAAAAATGAGACATGACTCACAAACCGCGCAACAGAAGTATTTATTAGTATTATCAAAAACGAAAACAGACAATGCAAAAGATGATCGGATAAAAGCACTTGAAAAATGAACAAAGAGCTAGATGATAAAGTTCCACAATTAGAATAAAAAATACTATAAACATAATATTATTATACTTATTTAATTATAATAAATTCTATAAGTGGCGAGTTTGGTGAGTTTGAGACTAAAAAGTTAAAATAGTAGGTAGGGTTTTCCTTCCTCCCGACCTTCCTACTATAGCTTTTAAAAATTCAACTGCCAACTCACCACGTCGCCACAGAATTAAATAAGGTTATGATTTAATGGCTTGTGGTCAGTTGAACTCACCACAAAATAGTTAATAACATATCTTAATAAAGGTCTTAAAGAAATAATAACATATATTATTAATAATAATGGAAATTATTAAAAATATGACGAATTAAAAAAAACTACTGCGAGGCAACGGCGAGAAATTAGCGGACATATTAATAAAGAGCAACCAACACAAAAACAGTATTATAAAAAAAATAATACATTCAATGAAAATGCTAAAAAATATCATTGATAATCATATGACAGAAAATGAAGATGAGTTCAGTACAATTAATAATGATATTGAGAATTTAAAAATCTTATTTATGATTTAGAAAAATTTTTTAATATTGAACACGACGAGGAAAGAATGAGAGCAATAGTTCATGGCGATATAGAAGAGGAAGAGGAAGATGAAGAAAAATAAGATGAAGAAGAAGATGAAGAAGAAGACGAAGAAGAAGAATTATCAATTAATGAAAGATTACAATTAGAATGGCAAAATAAAATGGAAGATATGAAAAGAACAAAGGAAGACGCCGAAAAAGAAAAAAACGCCAAGCGAATAATTAAAGAAGCCAACAGAATTTAAAGATATGGATGAAGTATTTACTAATTGTTGTTATTCAAAAGAAGTAGGAGACCCAGAAAAACTATTCATTAAATATGTTCAAAATAGTTATGAATTGTCAGAAACAAATAAGGACAGAATAAAACCGCAATATATCAAACGTTTTTTTAATGAATATTCAAAAGATGAACTTGACAAATATACTAAATCAGAAAATTCAACTAACAATTTTTCAATTGAACAAGTAGATGAATTATTAGACGAAATGGGATTTCCAACGCAAAAAATAAACGAATGAACAAAAGAACACACAGATTATAAAATGAGGAAGTCAAGCGGAATTTATTATTATATGAATATTGAAAAATTACCATAAGATTTTACGGCAAAATAATATCTTAAATCAGATGACAAAATTTATAATCGTAAAACGTTAAATGTATATTTACAAAATTCAATAAGATTAAAAATTTAAAATTATAAATTCCTTTTTTGGAAAATTTTTAAGTATATATACAGGAAAATTATTACTTTCTTGCCAAAATAATTCTATTAAGTGTATTCAAAAATATTTAGGGCAAAATATTAAAATATTCAGGGCAAAATATTTTTTTTATTGCACTTATTCAAAAAATATTATCGCGCGAAGTTTTTTGTTGATACTTATTGAAAAAACATGAGGGGCAAAATATTTAAATAATTTAGAGAAGAATAAATTTATTACACTTATTGAAAAATAAAATATTTCAGGCGAAATCCAAACATGGACAAAGTGAAAAACTTTCTTTTACTAATTTTTTGATAATAAAGGTATACCTCTCTCCTTCTTTCTTTATATCCTTTTCTCGCGCTCGCTCTCCCACGCTCTGTCTCGCTCTTTTCTTTGCTTTGCCTGGCTTTGCTTTGCTTTGCTCTGTCTTTGCTCTGTCTTCGCTTTGCTTCATTTTGCTTCGCTTTGCGTCGCTTTGCTTCGCTTGGCTTTGCTCGGCTTTGCTTGGCTTGGCCTGGCTGGCTAGGACTACAAACTCAGCGCGGATCTTCGAAGTGCTGCAAACCCTGAAGACTCAGAAGCCACATCGATAAGCTTCGCACAAACTCACCGCTCTTTCAACTTGATCCTTCTCCTGAAAAGAAGCAAACAAGTCATCAATCAATCAACTGAGAGCTGTTGTTATGACAACATAGAAAAACCACATGATTCAGAGGGCCTGCATGACTGCTTCCAGGACCGCCTCACAAAGTAAGAGTGTCTGCCAAACACGTCACATGCTAAAAACCTGTTTTTCCAGTCGCTCTCTCTCTCTCTCTCTCTCTCTTTGCACCTGCGCGTCTTCCAGTTCTTCTGTGACATCGCATATCTTATCGAAACGTAGGCAGCAAACAGGAACTTGACTTCTGTCAACTACTCGGGGATAGCCGAAGAATCACAGTGAGAATCATCTGGGGGAAGGGCTACCTCGCAGTGCCCATTTTGCACATCTGTTTTGCTTCTCGGCCTGCATCATCCGAGCGACCCAAGAGGTCTCTAGGTGGCCGCTGCAAGAACAACTGACATGGGTTTGCCCAGTGAGGCAGACTATGGCTGATTGTGGACTGTACGAAGGCCTTGCGAAGCGCCTCCTTCGTGGCCTGCACATTCGAAAAATAAACACATGTCCTTAACTCCATGTGTGCGAAACCAGGCGACTCTTGCTCAATTTGACATCTGTTCACGAGTCTCAAAGGAACAGGCAGAAGGCACGCACATATGTCTTTACCTTCCACGGCCTCCATGCGCTCAAAGAGGCTCTTGACGAAGCTTTGCTGCATTGCGCGCTCAGCTTTCAATTTGGCATGCCCGGCTTCCACAACACGCTGTGCTGACCAAAGCCTGGGGAAGAAAACCACAAGTTGATAAAGCAACAAGCTGAAGCAATGTGAGAACACGTAAGCACCAAAGAGCTAAGAACGTGACTGCTTCTGCAGTTCAATGTTCTGTTTCTGCAGTTCAATATTCTGTTCATATAACCTCGGCCACAAGGATGGTGGCAGGGCAGCAAGCAACCTTGCCCAATTTGCAATACGAGCTGCATGTGTCGATTGTCAGCAAAAAGCTGACCCTCGCGCTCTCCACAGGTGTCCTGTGAACAAAGCGCTTTTCAAAAAGTGCTGGCAGGTTGAAATCGGAATAGACTGAGAAGACTGGGAAAATATAGAAAACAAAAACAAGCGAGCACCAAGTCGTCGAGCGATGTGGAAGCTGAGGATGCCCTGCGCAAAGCCCTTTACATGTCACCTTGTCATTGGCTGCTCGATCACCATGGGGCCCATACCTGGCAGGGTTCGAACTGTACAATGTCAAATGGGTGATTTCAGTTTCACGCATTTTCCGCAAGGGTCCGAGAAATACATCATTTGAGATCTGAGTTTCTGCCCAGTTTGGGTTGATGACTCGAAATCCACCGCAAAACAGCACATGACAAACAGTTTGTCATCCAAGTCGCCAGTAGTACCAAGTACACAAATGTCCATCCTGCAAGTACCTGTCAGGTCATGGAGTCGTGCACTGTGTGAGCTAGTTTGAGCTCAAAGTGGCCAGGGCACATCGGAGCGTCAGTCATGGCTGCACGTTTGGCAGTCTTGACTGTTGGCAACTGCGTTGCAATCAAACACGTTTAGCATCAAACAAGGTTCTTGTGTTCCACGTGATCCATATCCGCCATATCCCTCCTCAACAGATGAATGTACCCCCGTGCTGCAACACCATTGCCCTTGCTTCTTCCTGCAGAAATGGAGGGGCAGAGCCAAGGCATTCTTAATTTACGCTCTGTTTCAGAGAAGAAATGCTGCGGCACAGGACAGCATCCGCAGTCATCTGGCTTTGGCGGCAACAGGTTCCAAAGTTAAAGTGTCAGTCGCTCATGCTTCTCGAGTTGTTTAAAGGCGAACATGATTTCGGATCATTGATATGATCGTGCCAAATGGGCCTCATGCAAAAACCAACGTCTTGGACAGAGGCTGACAAGCCAAATGTCTTTCGTGACACTGCCAATCAGCAACAATCCAGAACTTTGTGGGCGTTTCATGTACTTCGTGCTAATGGCGCATCTGTTGTGGGCAGCGATTCAAATATCGTCGTTTACATATGGACATTTGCACTTACGTTTTCGGATTGCACGTGCCAGTGGCATTAAATTCGCCGGGTCTTTGCATACAGCTCTAGGCCTTGTCATGTGTTTTGCTTTGGATAGGCGGAGGGATTCACGTTGCATCGCACATCTGGAGTGGATGAGGGATTTGGGAACCAGTGCTTTTGGGGCTTTGCCGATGCACCAAATGGGATGAGCAAACCACAGCGAGCAATGGCAGCGTGCTGAAGACCACAAGCCTCAAGTCCTGAGCCCTCAGCTCATAGGTTTGAACATGTTTGAACGCGTACTTACCAAAGCAACTTACAGCATGCCAAATGAATATGAACAACTCCATGGAAGAGTTGGAACTTAGAGAGGGTTCAAAAAAGGGCAAAGAATCAGCATGTCGGAGAATGCCCGAAGGCGCTTCAGAAACATTTCTGCAATCGGTAAAATGAAGACTGCCTCGAATTCCACATTCCGCTTCGACCCATACCGCTCCCTGCTCCTGCCTTCGAACTCGGGCAACCGTCCAGTGCATCGCAAGTGCATTGCTGCTCAAGGGGATTTCTGATCTCAATTATGGAACCTTTCATGACCCTGAACAGGCTTTGGCTTAACATAACACTCATGTCAAGGACTCGAAGCAGTGCCTAATTTGGGTAGCGAAGCGGACCAAACAGATTGTTCCCAGGAGGCCCGGGGGGGTGGGTGAAACACTGATGTTACACATCCAGGTGCAGACTGTCTCACGTATCACTTGCATGTATCCATGCCTGTGGCTCAAGGTTCTAGCAAAGCACTGACTACAGCGGTGCGCCTGTAGAAAAAGAGACTCCTGTGGGCCTGTGTTCCTGTACGCTTTGCGAGGGGATACACGTCCAGGCTACATCTCAACGTGGTAGCGGAACTCCCGGGAAAATTCCCGGTGTGCTTCACTCAGGTGAAGGTGACCGGAGTCTCTCCGGCATGCTTCGCTCAGGTGAAGATAACCGGAAGAGAGATTTCCCGGGGCTCGATCCGTGGGCAACGCAATGGTTAGCCACTCTGCGACATCGTTTGAGCTTGGAGAAGGAGAAGACGATTACCTCCTTCATGGCAGTGAATCTTATGCGACGAATCATCGTCATCTCAATGAGTTACACCGTCTCTCAGCCTTCCAGCAAGTGACCACAAAGGTACCGCCATCTTATGATGGACGAAGCAGCTGGTTCGCCTACGAAGATTTTCATCGATGACTGGTGTGATATCACAGAGTTAGACAATGACAAGCGTGGACCTGCATTGAGAAATCGTCTTGAAGGGGAAGCTGCAATCCACAAAAGGCTTCTGGACAGAGATCTCCTGAAGGATCCCAACAACGGAGTGAAGTACTTCAAGAGTTTCCTGCGGCCGCTTTTCGTGAAGGGAGCAGCGAATGTTTTCTTCTACCGCTTCCAGCAGTTCATGAACATGCACCCCGGGAATGGAGACATGCTTCGTTGGATTACCAGGTTTCAACTCTCTGTCAACAGGATGCAAGAAGCGTGGAACGACACCTACATCCCGATCACGGACCCGAACAATGCCGTACACTAGCTAGCGTATCTCCCTCAACTCCACCGGGGAGTACGTAGCAAGCCTAGCTTTAGCTCAACGGCTTCGCACAGTAGCACGGACAACACGAACTTCTCTCTTTTTAGCGTTGTGGCGAAGTCCCGCGTTAGCCCTCAAGGGCAGGGACCTTTACTAAACCGGACAAAAACCAGAAGCCCTTGTTGAGTCACAGGCTGGGGCCATAAGCCCTTTTTTTGAGCAGGGACTGCAATGCATCAAGCCCTGAATCCCTTCAGCCGAAAGTCCCTATTATCCCTAAACCCGGCAAGCTGAAAGTGGCAAGTGTCCGGACGGTCACCGTCCAGTCGAATCAGGCCCGCTCGGGAGACAAGCGGGGTCCTGTCGGTTGGCGGAATGCAGGTTTCCATCACCGGCTTTGGCTTGAAGTTTATTTAACTTGGTAGTAGTTAAGAGACTTCAAAAGTGTTGGTGAATAGGTGTCCTCTCTACGTGTCCCTGTACAGAGGTTCTCTGAGCGTCATGTGCAGATACTTGTGCACAACATATGGGTGGTTGTCAAAGTTATGGCCCCTTTTTGGGAACCCTAAATATTCGGTGCCGTACTATAATAAGGACTCAAAAAGGGACCGTCTGAGAACGGACTCTGGAGATTTGTGTGGCCTTGCTGCGAACGCTAAACACAATGCCTGCGGTGTTAGTGTTCCGAATCTCGAGGGTCCGGCAAAGGACTGGGAAAGCAGACCCCCTGGCGGATGATGGTGCTTGCCGGCAGCATTTCGTGCTCAGGCAGAATTTTGTACTTACCACCAATGGTACGATTATGCGCTCAACAGCCATCCTTGTCTCTGCAACCTGGCACCCGGCTCCGATATATCGTAACCGGAGATTCGGATGCCACTCTCCCTGTACACTGTGTGGCCATGGCCTTCCGGACACGTCTCCATAGAGCCTCCCCCAGGTGCTCGCATTGCCGTAGCCTCTGTCCAACCCGAGCTTTGGATGCTGCGAAAGACTCTACTTGCCGTGAAGCCAGGATATTTCCGCTATGTCGACTCGCGCAGCTCAGAGTTCCGTTTTTGGGAAATGAGACTAGTTTTGCTTCCACTCGTCCAAATACACCATGCGCGCCAAGTGGCATGCCGCCAAACGGTGAAGCTTGTCGTCCGGCACAGAAAACCTGGAATCCACGACAACATGCTCCACAAAATAACAAAACAGTATCTTAGTCAGGGCCCGAAGCCTAAGCCTCAGTCTGTCCGATGAGCTGGAGAGCACCTCAAACCCGTTATACCGTTTGTAAGCAAGAAACTATATAAGCCCTTTTGCAACTGGCTTGCAACGTCATGCAAATCTTGAACCCTGAATGAAACCCACTTTGGCTAGACCGTGGGACCCGGTGTCGTCCATGCCGAGGGGTCGGAAGATCCTCTCTTGCCTTGGATGCCACATGGGAGATGCTCGGCGAGACTGTAGGTTTGGAGTTTAGGGCCCTACAGCTTGCATCATTCCATCAGCCTCGACATCTGAACTGCGAATCAGGATCAGGTAACTTTATCGAGTCTGAGGGCGGGTTGGGCCCAACGGCCAAAGCGAAGCTAAGGAATGGTGAGGTGAGCCCGTTTTGGGGCGTGCTGCCACAATCTTGAACAGAACTGGCCTGCATGCGAGCCTCTTTGCAAACCATTTTTTCCTGACGCAGGTCTCTACAGCTATGCCTGCCCCTTCCAAGTACTAACTAAGTTTCTCGGGCCTTTCAGGATGCCTTTCAGCATGGTGCTAGTCGGTATGCCATTGCCTGGAAGTGGAAGGAACGTGCTGGGGTGCACGCTCTCAGCTGGGTCCCTGTTGCAGTACTAGACTACTAGATATGCTTTCAAGTTTTTCCTCAGCTCAAATACGTCAACCTCTTCTTCCAGTAGAGCATCTTGCAAATACTTCGCAAGCAAAGCCTTGAGGTCCATCTTCAAACATGAAACCTAACCCCCAGCTTTAAGCCCTACAACTTGAGCATCTGAGATCTTCCACCTCCCCGGACTGTGTTCCTTGCAGGGTGCAAGAAATCTTCCAAGGTCTTCCGGCTGATAATCTCCACGACACGGCCCAGCACGTCGGTGGAAAAGCCGTAGGCATAGGAGTCGCCCGGGTGAAATCGCAAAGGAACCTTCCGGAAGACTTGCTTGACATCAACCGGGAGAAAGCGCTTCTTGGTGCGCAGACTCAGACTCTAACCGTGAAATCGTGTGCATAAGAAAGGTACGCTCACACCTGTAGCGATGTGAAAGGCTAGTCTGCTTTACGTGTATACATTGGCACAGAACTAGACAGTGTCAGAGTGCGCTTGAGGTTTTGGACACTTGCGAACCCACAGAATGCCGACAACTGTAGGCCTGATGGAACAACTACGATCAGCAAACCGATGCAGGAAATCCCGGAAACCCCCCTCACCACTCAACAACAAACACCATAAACAAGCAAAACAACTCAACAAAACAACTAGCACTGCTCTTTCTCCCTCTCTCTCTCTCTCTCTCCCTCTCTCTCTCTCTCTCTCTCTCTCTCTCTCTCTCTCTCTCTCTCTCTCTCTCTCTCTCTCTCTCTCTCTCGCTGCAAATAAACGAGTATATAAGCATAAACTAATAAGTAAATAAGAAGTGAATAGATGACCAAAAACAAACACATCCAGAGACACAGAGACACACACAGACACACACACACACACACACACACACACACACACACACACACACACACACACACACACACACACACACACACACACACACACACACACACACACACACACACACACACACACACACACACACACACACACACACACACACACACACACACACACACACACACACACACACACACACACACACACACACACACACACACACACACACACACACACACACACACACAAACATGCCATGCGCCCATCCCTTCCATCTATCTTACGGGCATATGTGCATATGCACAAGCATATACATACACTCACAGACACAGACACGTTCAAAACTCTACAAAAAGTGATGACATGCTTGTTATGTGATAACATGTGTGGCTGCTTCACACACATGCACACCAACCCTCTCTCTCAGACACACCCACACTCACTGACTCTCTCACTCGCTCACACACACACACAGAGACGCACTCTCTCTCTCTCTCTCGCACACAATTCTCAGACGTGTTGGTTCGTCCCTTGTCCTGAAACCCAGGCGTCCGTAAGTCACTGACCACTCTTTGCCCAGCCTTCGCCAGGCGATTCACAAAAACGGCCAGACTTCGGACTTGTCCGCAGTCTACATCGCCCCTAGGGTTGGGCTTGCACGGCTTGTGGATGCACGGTGTTTTCTTTCTCTTGCATGCGTGCTATCTGGAAAACATATCGTAACCAAACAAAGACCCAGGTGCATAAGCTTGGCATAGCCTTCCTCTGTGGCATCGCTGGGAACCTCGCCGAAGCCAGAGCCATACGACAGACCGGAGGTGTGAGTCAACCTTGGAGTCAAATGAAGAGCCTCACTATATAACATTCACCGACTAGAAACTATAGCTATAATGGATCTCGAGGACTAGAAGGCGATATCTACAGGGCTTAGTACAGTCTACAAATGATGTTTGCTTGGGAACCGGATGAAGGTGACAAGGAACGGCACAAGCAAAGCCACTGCCAATGCAAAGTCAACAGCTGGAGGAAGTACCACGAACTCTTTCTGAGGAACAGAACTTATGTGGCCATTAGGGGCACTGTAAGGGATCCATCGGGTTTAAGGGATGCTCCAGCGTTTATCGTTTCAACTAGATATGTCCCTCAAATACATTTAAACACTACGAGTACTCGCCGCTTCAAGCAGGCAGGTCTCTTGAATGCCACAGCTTTAACCTCGCACCTTGTGTCAAGAGCATTAAACCTTTTGGCTCTACTCGGTCTGAGTCTTTGCTTCAGGATTTCAAGCTTCAGGGATCCCGTCGCACTACGATAGGCGCTTTAAGAATTAGAATAGGGTTTTATAATAAGGACACCCCAAAATGGTATATTTGAACGTTCAGGCCCCTATATTAAAACCTCATAATAGCCCTTATAGTAGCCCCTATGGACTCCTTTGAAGGAGCCCTATTCGTAATTATGAAGGACCCTGTCTTGTACACAGCAGGGAAACAGGTGGTGCATTCGCATGGTCCGCTTGGGTCTGCAGAGTCTGGAGGGAGGAGACTCTTCGCAGGAGCGCGAGGCGACCACCTCTGCGGCTTTGCAGGGGTGTATAGTATAGTATGCAGTAGTATCGTAGGAAAGTATAGCATAGCATAGTACAGCATAGTAGTATATTAGAGTATATTAGTAGATGGCAGTATGTAGTATACTATGGTATAATATACCATAGAATAACAAGGATCCGAATTTAGGGCCCCCGGTACTATATTGGGGTCCCCTATTTTGGGAACCTCCCATGTGATTTTTTGACACTCACTCTCGGACAAAGCCTGGCAAGGTCTGCAGCGATACTGGTCTCTCGTTAACACAAGCGATTGTGATTTAAGGTTCTTCTACCGCGGTTTGCGGTGACAGGCTTTCGGGAGGGGCTGGGCAAGAAATGTGTGTGGTTCCGGGTGAAGTTGACGGCTGAGTTGATGAGTTTGTCTTGTGAGCAGGTGCTTTGGGTGGCGGCGGTGGGGCTCATGACCAGTTGTGTTTGCAACATCTTGCAACTCGCCCATGAAGCTCCATGCAAGCATGACAAGCAACTAATATTCAAAGAGTAGCGCTGCCAGTCCAAAAACCAAACAAAGCTGGTGGTTAGAGTATCAGTAGCCGTACCAACAAACAATAATATGATCCTGGTAATCATACCTGAATCGCCGACATGTAGCCGAACTAGCCACAAGTCTTGTCAGTAGCAAGCAGAAACCAGATACACATACAGGATTGAATGGTGATGCTAGTTGTAGTAGCATGCCTTGTCCACGCGTCCGGGCAGAGCTACGTGCAGCGTAAGCGTGTGGCAGGAGACGAGATTCTGTGACTCGATTAAGAGCATCGCCAAATTGAACCACGAACACTAGCACTCACCAACACCATGCTCAAGCTGAACCCTTGACCCTCACCATCATGGTCATCATGACCTTTACGGTCATCCCCAGAAGCACCACGTGCTGCAAATCCAACCGTGAATCTCTCACTCCGATCCCTAGGTTTCGGGCTTGGGGTTTCGACTAGCCCACGCTCGCGAACTACGAATCGACGTGCCGCATGCCCGAAATGCACCTGGACATCGGTGAAGGCCGGCAGGAACTTGACCACCGGATCTTCCAGTCGCACCAGCCCGTCTTCTACCAACATCATAAACGCCACCGTTACCTTCGATCTCAATAACATGCCTGCTCTCGCACTTACTAGTTACTAGCATATTAACTTATGCTGTGCCCTCTGCAAAAGAGTGCAAAGACTGCAACCGGTAAGGCCAGATTGGAAGTAAGAGCACAAAAGTTTTGGTCACGCAGAAGACGCGGCAGATGGTGTCCAGCCGGAATGCCCGGTGCGCCTCCAAGTCTGCAAAGCCAAAGGCTTTGGCTTGCACGACTTCCCCCTTTTTGAGCACAACGCTGGCGCAGCCCGGAATCACATTCTTGCGGGATGCGTGCTTCATGGCCATCTCGTACTTTCGAAAGGCAGAGGGACAAAGGCCCGCAGACCGCGGATCCGACACTACCAGGCTTGTGTCTTTTGCGCTGGTTCGCAGCATGCGCATGAGTCCTGGACGTCTGCAGCTCGTGAGATTCCGCCTGGAGCGTCTCTTCGCAGTGTCCCCTCGATGTTTGTGTCCGCGGAGAAGAACCATGGCTTCAGCAAGGTTGCTACGAAACGAAGCTGTGTAGGTTCGTCCGCAGGGCCGGCAAAGCCCTGTCGCTACGGGACTGGGGTGGGCTCTAGACTCTGAACCGTCGCAGCATGTCAACACACCGCAGTCTTACCTTGGCGTCCCGAAGGTTTACTTTTCGAGGCGACCATCATCTGCGCTTCTTGGTCATGGCAGCCCACAGTGATGCTGTGTTAGTTTTCCTTTTGCAACTTGTCGAAGCTCTCCGTATTAATTAAGTCGTGGAGCGACTCGGCGCTAGGAAATAGCATGCTTTCTAGCAAGCAGCACCTCCATTCTCAGCACCCAAATTACTTGAAGGCAAAACAGGAGTTGGGGCCCTTGAGTAAAGGCTGCCATGAATCGCGTCAACATCAGTTTCTTGGCTTGAATGAGCCAACAGCTGCGCACCAGGAATCCTCAGGGTCACGGGAATCGATGCACCGAAGGCCCACGTCTTTCTTGGCACCCCTCGCCCCTGCTCCCCCTCTAAATATGGGACTTTCCGAAAATAGGGGACCCTAATATAGCACCCTAACTAGTAGGATCCTTATTATAAGGACCCCAAAATAAGGTACCCCCTATTTTCGGAAACTCCCAAATATGCGAGTATGCATCCTCAGCTGCCGACCTCCGGGTCTCGGAAGCCGTGGCCTCATCGCCTCGGAGGAGCGCCTTGGGGTGTAAAAGAAGGGCCGCCGGCTTTGGTTCAGGGCCCGTTTCGATTTCGGCGCTCACACTCGTTTCGATTTAGGGCTTAGGGGGTTTAGGGTTTAGGGGGTTTAAGGTTGGGTTTAGGGCGTTTCGGCGCCCCCACTCGCACAAGGCAGGCAAGGCTCCACATAGTCCACAGTAGCTCCACCACTCAGAGCAGGACTGATACTGATGACACCATCTATCCAACGAGGTCCTTCAAATACCATGAGACATGTAATATCAAAGACGTTTGATACCAGCATCTCCCCACAGTTTCGGGTCATGTGCTCTCTGTTTCAATGCAGCAACATGCAGTGCGACAGCACAAGGCTCAGGAACACCCAGCGCTGTGCAGCATGCATCCACTTCAGCACTACGCATCACACAGAAGTCGTGCTGGCTGCGAATCAAATTCCAGATCTTCGGCAGGGTTCGGGGTTAGGGTTTAGGGAATGTGTGAAGGATGCAGATTTAGGGGTTGAGGCTTCCGGGGGAGTCCCAAAGGCCTGGCTTCTGCTTCGGTTCCCAGAATGTGCAGGACGTCTGCTGCACATGACATTCTGTTCTGTTGTCGAGCAATGCCATGTTTCTGATAGGATAGGAGTGCTACTCACGACTAGCCGGTGTGCTGATACTGAGGCTCCAGCACTCTGCAGCAAATACCTGGACTTGTCCAAAGATAGGCTGTGCAGCGACTTCACTCGGTTCTACTTGAGGTGTCTGGGGTTTGTGGAAACGGTTCATGCTCAGGGTTCAAGGGATTAGATTGCTTAAAGGATCCACAGTTTTAGTTGCCTTGTAGTTAGGATTCTTATGTGTGGGCTTGGGGGATGATGCGCGGAATCTGGACCGCCGGCTCCCATGTTCGAATGACTCGGGAGACCTTCTGAGCTTTCAAAGCCAACCGCGAGCACGAGAGGGTTAGGGTTTAGGGAGCTCCAACGAAAGAAATCCAACTTCTGCGCTGTTCTTCCTTACGGTGCAGGACTTGGTTAGTGACTCAGCCCTTCGACCTTCGACCATCTTGGAGGGAGTTTGTGTTTCATTTGCTGCAGTGGCAAGGGTCCTCAATGAGGCTCCAAGCCGGAGCTTTTCGCATCTCTGTGGAGTTTAGGGCTTTGGGGGGTTGTTCCAACAGAGCCCGTCTGCGAATCAAGGAAGTTCAAAGGCACCTACAAACCCTTTTTGAACCCCAAAACACTCCACTACTTTGATTTGCAGCATTCCTGTCTAGGCCTTCTTTTCCATCATGGCTCGGAACCATGGTGCACGGTACTACTTCTACTGCTCCCCAGGCCTTGGTACCTGGGCGGGGTTTAACGCACCTCACCTGAGCAAAATACTACAGCACAGCATTTCGTAGCTGAGCTTTCACGGGATCGGCTTCGCCTCTGGTGATGATGGTGTTTCCACCCACCTTCCCCAACCATCTCCAAATCACACGCGTTATAACTTAGACACCAGAGTGGAGCTGTACATTAACCCGTTCCTCCAAGATACTCTGACATCAAACGCTTGATGAAAAGCCTGGTCCAGCAGGTACCGAACTTTATGTTCGCAAAAATGTTTTACAGTTCTGCCGAACCTAGCGAATTGCCATACAGGGTGCCACGAGAGTGTTAACCACAATACCTTTGCAGTGCAGTTTCCAACCTTCCGTGGAATACAATGCGTGCCAGCATCCATCATCTCCGCTAGCACATCTTCTGGGGTAAGGTGTTGACGGAACTTTGCCATGATTGAAAGTTTCGCCTCCTCCCTCGCAGACTGGTCAGTAGCCAGGTTGCACATGGCATCCATATGCTTTTTTGGCCACTTGTGTACTGCAGGGGCATGGGCTGAAGTACGTTCCAAGGGCATGGAAATATTCTTGCTGTGAGGGATAAGTCTCAAGCGCCTCGATTTCGCATTCATCTGCACGCGGAACTGAAGGAATTGTACTTCTTTATCCTCAACCTCACTGAACCTCACGATTTCTTCACATTGTAGCTTGAAAAATCCTGCTTTGCTCTTAAGCTTCTGGAACCATGCGATGAACTTCTCGTAAGAGCTCGCTAAGATGAGGATGTCATCTCTATACCTGAGTAGCATGTCAATACCAACACTTTCCAGGGCATCCTTCTCCACCATTCCTCTTTCTGCTTTGTGATAGAATGCCGAATCCGCAATGCCCGCACTGTGTGGTAAGCCCATGCCACTGCCCTCGACGACTTGGTACATCAGGTTCGCGGCTTCACTCCTCACAAACTGAGAACCTAAAAGTACATCGACGACCTCCTTCATGACGACTTTCTTTGAACTTTCATCCTCATCAAATGCTTTCAAGGCCTCCTCTGCTAGTTCACGCAGTCCCCCGCAAACGAAGAACTCCCGTATGTCAATGCGCACTAGCCTGTGGTTCGTGTCCAACCTGACCCCCAGTTGTTTGACACGTCTCGAGACCTCGACTGCCGACTGGACTAGGTGCTGCAATTCCGATAACTTGCACATCAGCTGTCTTTGAAGCCATACGCCCAACCCTTTGAACGCATAGCCAGACGAACAATGCAGATTGCGTACTGAAATTTCTCCTTGTGGCTTTGTTGTTTTGACCGTGACAGATAGTTTCGAAGACAACCTTGCACCTGGAAGACGAGTGGTTTTCCTCAGCTGTGCTGCTAGGGCATCATCGTTTTCCAGTTTTTGCACACTCTTGACGGCCATGAGGTAGCTTTTGTACCACGTGTCCATAACATATCTGTCATCTGCCACATCCACGTACATAGACTTTTCGAAGATTTTCTGGTGGATTTCAGCCTCCTCGTGCTTCTGAACCAACACGAACGAACCGGTTTTGTCTGTTGGCAGCGCCTTCCAGTTTGAATCTCGCAATAATCTCAAACCCCATCTTATCAACGGAGTAACATTTGACCACCTTTTCTTCATCCATTTCGGTCTTTTGATTGCCTGCTTTGCATCCTGGACCAAGCACTTACGCAGTCTATCAAGCCAACACTGTAAACCTCCATCCACTGTTTCCACACACGGTGTACGGCTTTTGAAGGTGATTGACGGTTTTGTAGATTGCGCATGCCTGAAAAACCATCTCCACTTCACTCTGTCACTGAAGCTTTTGATCTCCCCCTCAAAGGTCTGGATTGATGGCATTTTCCTGGAAGCCCAAATATGCTTTTTGTTGTACCTTGACAGGATCCACACAATAGGCCATGGGACTCCATGTAGTGCAACGGGTTGGACTTCACATGCATCTGGAACATAGACTGCTACCTTCTCTTCTAAAAGGTCGTAGTTTTTGATCCACCACCAATCCTGCGCGGAAGCACCCTCCATCAATTCCATGAACCTCTTTGCTCTCTGCTGCTGTTGCCTTTGTTCCACTCCTGCTTGTCTCCATCTTGCCATCCGAAGCCTTTTCTTCTGTAGCCTCCGGCTTTGAATGGATTCGTCATGGAATTGTATCCTTTGCCTGTTCCCATAGCGGCTCCTTTCTGATTGTATTGGTGGTGCTGATGCCAATGAGGGTATTTTTGCTTCTTGCCTTTGTCTCCTTTCTTCCCTTTTCCTTTGTTCTTGTTGCTTGCTTTGCCTTTGTTTGTAGAGGTTTTGCTCCAATGCCCTTTGCCTCCACTCCAAAGGGCTCCACCGTTTTTTTGCAAGGCTTCGCACATGCGGTCAACTTGACAATCCTGTCCTGGTTTATGCTCCGTGTGCTCCTCATTCGCTTCTTCACCCTGCATCTCTTGGTCCTCTTCTTCCTTATCCTTCCTGATTTCCTTCACCTTCTCAGCAACCATCTGGTTCACCACGTCTCGCATGAGTGTTGCTGGATGGTTATCCTTCAACTCATTCATCTCTTTCTCTTTCCTTTTCTGTTGTTTTTCCTCCTTTTCCTTCATCTTTTGCTCCTCCTTGCGGACTTCTTCAATCATCTTCCCATACTCCATGTCCTGCACAACCTTGATCGCATTGTCAATGTTCTTTGTGTTCACCGGGTCGTCCAAGTCAAGTTTGTCAACCTCAGTAGCATCTTTGATTGCTGCGGCACACTCCTCAAAGATCTTCTCCCTGTTATTCCTTAGCTTTTCTTTCTCCACTCTTTCTTTCATAGCCTCAAGGTTTATTCTCTTTGACTCCTTCGTGAAAGCATGGTGCATGATTGCCAAGGCCTCTTTCCTCGTTGATCCTTGCTGAACCTCTATCTGGAAGACATACTTATCGCGAATAGCTTCCCCAAAATACTCGTCCAGCTCTACCATGTCTGACTGGCATCTAAACGGCCTCGTGCCTGCTGGATACCTTCCTGCTGCTTGCATGGTGTCAATGTCTGCTTGGGCTGCTTCAAGTCTTTTCTGTGCTCTCAAGTTCCTCTGTATACGATCACCGGCTCGCCGCATTATTTTGTGGATGATGTTCTTGACCTCAGAGGGAACTTGTGCAGCTGTTCGCGAAGGGGCTTCACTTGCAGCTTTCGCCACGACGTGCACTAGTGCATCATGGACGTGCGGGTTTGCGGCAGGTGTTGAGATTGGGGTAGCTGCGGCAGGAGGTCCCTGCTCTGTGCCAGTGATTGTTCTGCTTTGTGGCTGGCTTGTCAAGGCTTGCACTTGGCTCATCATGTAAGTGAGTGCTTCAAGTGTCTTTGATTGTGTTGCTTGCATGTTATGCATTTGTTGTAGCATTGCAATCATCAAGGAGCTTTGTTCTTCATCTTTCTTGTGGCGCTTTGTCATGTCATGCTCGTTCTCCTCACTTTTCCTCTTTGGGTCTTGGGACTCAATAGAGTTCACGACTGCAGAGAAACTCGGAAGACCATCAAGTCCTCCTCCTTTCCCTGTCCCACTGTTGGCCGCAGGTGCTGAATTGAAAGGGTGAGCACTCGCACTACTTTGATTTGCAGCATTCCTGTCTAGGCCTTCTTTTCCATCATGGCTCGGAACCATGGTGCACGGTACTACTTCTACTGCTCCCCAGGCCTTGGTACCTGGGCGGGGTTTAACGCACCTCACCTGAGCAAAATACTACAGCACAGCATTTCGTAGCTGAACTTTCACGGGATCGGCTTCGCCTCTGGTGATGATGGTGGTGGTGGTGGTGGTGGTGGTGGTGGTGGTGATGGTGGTGGTGGTGGTGATGGTGGTGGTGGTGATGGTGGTGGTGGTGATGGTGGTGATGGTGGTGATGGTGGTGGTGGTGGTGGTGGTGGTGGTGGTGGTGGTGGTGATGGTGGTGGTGGTGGTGGTGGTGGTGGTGGTGGTGGTGGTGGTGGTGGTGGTGGTGGTGGTGGTGGTGGTGGTGGTGGTGGTGGTGGTGGTGGTGGTGGTGGTGGTGGTGGTGGTGGTGGTGGTGGGGGTGGTGGTGGGGGTGGTGGTGGTGGTGGTGGTGGTGGTGGTGGTGGTGGTGGTGGTGGTGGTGGTGGTGGTGGTGGTGTGGTGGTGGTGGTGGTGGTGGTGGTGGTGGTGGTGGTGGTGGTGGTGGTGGTGGTGGTGGTGGTGGTGGTGGTGGTGGTGGTGGTGGTGGTGGTGATGGTGGTGGTGGTGGTGATGGTGGTGGTGATGGTGGTGATGGTGGTGGTGGTGGTGGTGGTGGTGATGGTGGTGGTGGTGGTGGTGGTGGTGGTGGTGGTGGTGGTGGTGATGGTGGTGGTGGTGGTGGTGGTGGTGGTGGTGGTGATGGTGGTGGTGATGATGGTGGTGGTGGTGGTGGTGGTGGTGGTGGTGTTTCCACCCACCTTCCCCAACCATCTCCAAATCACACGCGTTATAACTTAGACACCAGAGTGGAGCTGTACATTAACCCGTTCCTCCAAGATACTCTGACATCAAACGCTTGATGAAAAGCCTGGTCCAGCAGGTACCGAACTTTATGTTCGCAAAAATGTTTTACAGTTCTGCCGAACCTAGCGAATTGCCATACAGGGTGCCACGAGAGTGTTAACCACAATACCTTTGCAGTGCAGTTTCCAACCTTCCGTGGAATACAATGCGTGCCAGCATCCATCATCTCCGCTAGCACATCTTCTGGGGTAAGGTGTTGACGGAACTTTGCCATGATTGAAAGTTTCGCCTCCTCCCTCGCAGACTGGTCAGTAGCCAGGTTGCACATGGCATCCATATGCTTTTTTGGCCACTTGTGTACTGCAGGGGCATGGGCTGAAGTACGTTCCAAGGGCATGGAAATATTCTTGCTGTGAGGGATAAGTCTCAAGCGCCTCGATTTCGCATTCATCTGCACGCGGAACTGAAGGAATTGTACTTCTTTATCCTCAACCTCACTGAACCTCACGATTTCTTCACATTGTAGCTTGAAAAATCCTGCTTTGCTCTTAAGCTTCTGGAACCATGCGATGAACTTCTCGTAAGAGCTCGCTAAGATGAGGATGTCATCTCTATACCTGAGTAGCATGTCAATACCAACACTTTCCAGGGCATCCTTCTCCACCATTCCTCTTTCTGCTTTGTGATAGAATGCCGAATCCGCAATGCCCGCACTGTGTGGTAAGCCCATGCCACTGCCCTCGACGACTTGGTACGTCAGGTTCGCGGCTTCACTCCTCACAAACTGAGAACCTAAAAGTACATCGACGACCTCCTTCATGACGACTTTCTTTGAACTTTCATCCTCATCAAATGCTTTCAAGGCCTCCTCTGCAGCGACTTCACTCGGTTCTACTTGAGGTGTCTGGGGTTTGTGGAAACGGTTCATGCTCAGGGTTCAAGGGATTAGATTGCTTAAAGGATCCACAGTTTTAGTTGCCTTGTAGTTAGGATTCTTATGTGTGGGCTTGGGGGATGATGCGCGGAATCTGGACCGCCGGCTCCCATGTTCGAATGACTCGGGAGACCTTCTGAGCTTTCAAAGCCAACCGCGAGCACGAGAGGGTTAGGGTTTAGGGAGCTCCAACGAAAGAAATCCAACTTCTGCGCTGTTCTTCCTTACGGTGCAGGACTTGGTTAGTGACTCAGCCCTTCGACCTTCGACCATCTTGGAGGGAGTTTGTGTTTCATTTGCTGCAGTGGCAAGGGTCCTCAATGAGGCTCCAAGCCGGAGCTTTTCGCATCTCTGTGGAGTTTAGGGCTTTGGGGGGTTGTTCCAACAAAGCCCGTCTGCGAATCAAGGAAGTTCAAAGGCACCTACAAACCCTTTTTGAACCCCAAAACACTCCAGGGCTCCGACATTTGACGCCGTGCAGGCGCATAGGCCTGTGTCACAAGGGTCAGGGAAGCGGCGCTTTAAGTTGCGGGTTTAGTCTACGAGGGATATTTCTGGTATTTAACAACTCGACATTGAAGCTGCTTGAACGTGTCTTCGGGATTCGGGCAGTTCATACATACAGCAGCGTTTCTGCAGCCCACAGTGTTTGTGTCTTCGAGTGACGGGCTGGACCCTGACTGGGGCTGCTCAGGATTGGGACTCTTCCCGTCCCGAGCAAGCATAGGCTTGAATAGCTGGCTTCCGGCTGCATCTGAACTTATTGGTCGAAATTCTTCCAACTTAAAGAGATGTGTATGCAATACTAGGAATCTGCACAACACTCGCAATGTGCCGAGGCCCAAAGCTAATGGGCGAATTCCTGTCGTCATCCAACTCCAATCTTGATCGGTATCCAGGCACGGTTGCCTAGTCTTGGCTCCTTCGGCGGTGAGTCGAGTCAGTCCAAGAGGCTCCGGCGCCGGGGGTGGCTCGAAGGCGGCGATGTAAGAACAAAGCAAACCAGCGACCCAGAATCAGGCTTCACACGGAGGGAACGACGACCCACGAACTTGCAACTAGACTCCATAGACAAAATCCGAGGTGTGCCGTGAACGCTCAAAGGCCTCGTGAAGCCGTCTGGAGGCGGCCTGCACAAAGCCGGTCACAGTATGAGGCTCTCGGGGCTCGTGGTGTGTAAGGATATTGGCCTAAACGCGTGCGGTTTAGGTCCAGGTAGGCCGTAGCAGAAAAGTTTTCGCCTGTCATACTGGCGCACGTGGTACGAAGCAAGCCCAACGTTGCATTCGAAACGAGTCCGAAGTGCAAATCCACCGATTTCCCACGGTTCACCGCGCAGGACGGACAGCCGCAGGATCGACGGGCATGCAGCAGAGTTCTCGGAATGGCCTTGCTCCCCTAGATCTCAGTCTGTCAATCATCGCCTTTCATACGCCAACGTATGCCTACGTCTGTTCTGGCTAGTCGTCGTAACACCACTATGATCACATTGTATTTCGAGAATCCGCAGACTGTGGGCCTGCTCTATGTTGTGTATATTGAAGCACATACCTATTACACATACGGCATCAATGCATTCAGAGAGAGAGAAAGAGAGGGAGAGACAAGCAGAGACAGAGGCAGCTCTTTGTCGTTTCTTGCATAGGGTCGCCGCCTTGACTCATGTTCGTGGACACTCCTTCATGCCCCTGAAATGTCCCGTCAAGACAAGGCTTGCTTGCTTCGGAGCCCGGAGCGTGTCCTGCAGCTCCAGCAGCTCTTCGTTGCAGTCGCTCAGGCGCAGGTCCAGAAGGGCCTCAAGTGAGCTTCTAGGCTCAAGGCTATAGGCTCTTTTTTCAAAGGCCGGAGAGGCGTAGATCTGGACGGGCGTCATGGGGGGACGTGCTATGGCAAGGTTCGGGCTTGTCGCAGTGGATAAAAAGCTTTCAGCTCGGGTGTGGAATGGAATTCTCGCGGGCAGCTGCTGGGGAAGATCTGATTGAAATTCTTTGCCCCCCTGGTGTGGAATGGAATTCTCGCGGGCAGCTGCTGGGGAAGATCTGATTGAAATTCTTTGCCTCCCTGGTGCCCCAAACCCTTCACGCATTGCCAAACCGGCACTAGACCCGCGACCGCAGCTGCTTCACTTCAGGGTCTGGATTCTCCCTGTGCGGACCACTGAAAAAGACACGATGATCCTTCAGCAACTGTGAACGTCAACCTCAGCTTCATGATTTTGGAATGCCTGGTGATTGCAGGGCCTAGTCTTGCTAAGAACTACATCCACCGCACATGTGGTTCAGGCTGCTGGGTTTATGTGCGACCGAAATGAACCAGCTGCCATCTGACGATGCCAAGGCCGTCACGACGAGTGCATGCGGGCTGGTAGGTTTTACCTCGGCCGGGCATCAAAGTGGTTGAGAAACCTCTGTGGCCGTTTACAATGTCAAATATGTATTCCCTTTATCGGACCAGTCCATCTAGCTATTACAGAAATCCTGCCCGAAGACCCTGTTCTAAGGATTGTCTAGTGCCCGTTCCCAATGTTTCAGGACCATGAGCCACGAATTATATATGATACCCCCGTGAAGCATAACGACTTTTAGCGACCAATCTAGGGTTGCGGGCTTCGACCCTTCGACGCTCTGCGAAGTCCTCAAACAGTAAAGTCACTCTTGTAACAGTCATCCGTTTCGCACTATGCATGCATATATCCGTCCGCTTTCACAATCGCTATCGTTCTCAGCTGTGTCACCTGTCAGCCTTTGGACGATAGCGCTTAGGCGCGGCCCCCATACAGTAAGAGTCTATAATGGGGCTACTACTATTAAGGTCCTACTACATCTATATTATGAACTATTACAGAGTGGGGGCCGTACCCGAGATAGCGCATAATCACGGAACCCTCTGCCCGGAAGGCCTCTCGATTTAAAAAGTTTCGAGGCCCCAGTCCGACACAATCACCCAAAGCTCGGAATTCCCTCTCACTACATAAGTGCAAAAGCCGTGAACCTAAGCGCCTCAATATCCTTGACCTCGAAGTTTTTATGACCTTGATCCCAAACAACCCTAACAACAACACAACAACACCCCGCGGCAACTCTTGTTTTGAGAGGATCACTTCTTCGCACTTGTGCTCAGCCCTAATGCGGCTGCGAACTCTCAACGCTGTCACCCCAAACCCTCTTCTCTCAACCCACAGCTCTCAGCCCCGAAAGCATCTAAGAAAAGTCCCGAGCCTGTGCGCTAGGGGCCAGGCGGCGGCTGGGGCTTCGACGCTGTCCATGGCAGAAGCCTTTGGCGAAGTATTCGCTTGGAGTGCAGTATTTCACTTTAACGTGTGATTGGTTTAAGATTTTTCCCTCCTACCTAGCAAGGACGAGCACGCATTGCAGGGTAGTTTTTGAAGGCAACAGCTACTGCAGCTTCAAGTTTCAGAAGCTGATTCATAGCTCCGTTCACGGGTTTAAGATGGTGTAGGATTTCGGCTCTCAGATTTGCGGCCTCTGGAACCACAGAGCTGCTGCATGCCCTTACAGTTGGATTCTCCTGAGCTGTGTCAAAGATTCTCAGAAGCTATGACCTGCGAGCTAGCAGCTAGCAGACAGAGCTGGAATATGCATCGTATATTGAAATGCTTGGTTGAGCGCAGAGTCTCTCTGTCGGGGCATGTGGTGCTGATTCAATTCCCTTCCCCGAGCCGAGTATCGCTTTGTTGTTCTGCTTACTACGACGACGACTACTACTATACTAATTACTACAGGAAGAGTTACATACATATCATGGAAATCTCCGTGAAATCTAGAACGACAGAAGACTTGAGGATTCTGACATGGCTTGCCTAACCTCTCAAAGCTTCGCTGTGTTCACTTGCCGGCCGCAAGGGCCTGTGGATTTCGAGCAATGCCCTGCCTTTCGCTTGACCATCTGCGCTCGATGGCCCAAAGAAGTATGCAAGGAGCGAGGTGGGTGTCTGGAGTGGGTTTGTGTTTTAATAAGTTTAGGCCGAGGGTTCAACTCCAGCATGCCACGTGTTCTATCGTGTTCTACAAGCTGCTTCGCTGTTCACACGAGATGGAACGATGACAATTGTGTTTTACGTGCTGCCCTGCCGCGGTCTCTGGTGCTCCACCAGCTCCCAGAGTCTAGAACCCCTCAATCTGAGCTGTGGGTTGTAGTAGCATTGCTTTCGATGGCAGAGGCTCAAGCAAAGCTCCGGCAATCGAGCCACATCCACGCCAAAAGACTCCGAACGCCTTCATCAAAGCTCCAGCATTTGTGCCCAAACACTCACCAGCAGGTACTGCTCCAGAGTTCCAACAAAAGGACGTCCAATCTTATGGGCCGGCCACATTGGACCTCAGAGGTTGAAGTCCAGGATGCAGAAACTATCTGAAACTTCTGGTGCATGCCCCGCTCCCCCCTCCCCCAGGGTTTAGGGTTTGTTCATGCCAGGGGGCGTAGGCACGTGCGAGCAGTCTGTTTTCTCGTTTCTGACTTCCCGCGCTCAATGCCTTACTCCTCCGGAAGTGCACAGGTGCCTGCATCAATACAGCGTGTTGCCTCCAAGGGCGAGATCATACCTCGGCGGGCCCAAGCAGGTTTGGTTTATTGCTTCGGTGTCGATCGGAAGGATAGACATAATTATATGCGTTTGAAAGAAGCGCATCCAACTCATATTGTCTTGAAGTATACATATATCATACCCGTGTACATTCACCACATACCACTCTGACACCTCAAGCCTGCTGCCGGGGCATCCTCCCTAATGCAAACAGGCAGAACAGGCCACGCGGTGACATGAGGGCCAGCAAGATCAACTGAAACTTCGTCAGCAAGACGCGATGAACAAGCGGAGTCCGAACAAGGTGACAGGAAGGAATCAGGTATCTCTCCTCCTGAAGGATGGGCAGTACAGAAGTGTGGGAGAGACTACAGAACTGAATAGTTGTGAGGAGCATGGCCTTGCAGTATACGGATTCGGTGTGCAAGTCTTGCATAGGCAGCAAGAGGCTTCTAGTGCTGACCTCAATGCAGCGGCGAGTTCAAACAAACAGAGAGTTCAGAAGTTGCAGCCTTGCGTGTACCAAGTCGCAGGACATGCCAGACAGCCCATCGCTGACCTCAGGCAACCCATCGCTTCACGCAAGGTCGAAAAACCGTGAGAAGTTCATCAGCAATACCATCATGTCAATCATCGAGTTGTGTGCGCCTGTATGCAGTCCAGCATGTCTGCCAAAAGCCCGTGGCTGAGGGCAGTTGCCTTCTCACACCCCCAAACCCTATATAAGCCCCGATGCAGCTCAAATCCACTCTAAATCTTCAAACCAAACCCGGATTCCAAAACTGTAAACCCAACCCCCGCATCCTAAACTCTGGAGCCCTGAACCCAAATATCCTGAAACCTAACCCCGAAAAACACTCTAAGTCCTGAGAATTGCTCGCCACCTCCTTCGCCGGGCCCTAAAAATCTAGAACCCCCCCCCCCCCCCCCCCAAAACCTTTCGCTCGCCGAAAGGCGTAGCCACCGTTGCATCGCTCCTTTGGCTGGGACTCGCACTTCTCCTCGACAACGCTGGCCGGGCCGCTTTTGAACTTCTTATCTACGGCTTTGTGCTTGCTTTTACGCTGGCAAGGCTTGACAGGGTTTGGGAGGTGCTGCGAATATGGGGTATAATGGCATCTGCAAGACGGCCTTGGAGTATACTAATTACTAGTTATTGCGAGCCGTGTTGTCACTGCAGTAAGGTCTTGGGGTGTACCAGGAGCCCTGTCGAAGCCGTAGATGTACCATGCCTAAAGGACATAGAGACTGTGCGAGAGGCCTCAGAGCAGCTGAAACTGAGGAGAAACTTGCGACCTAAAGATAAGATTGTAGCCTACTTGTTAGGGTGGGCCTTTTCGTGTGCAACAGCCAACAGTCAGCCTACAGCAAAAGCCCAAGAGTTGGAAACCCCATAGCCTCAATCCTTATGAGTGATGTATAGGGAATCCCGGCACTATTTGGCCTTAGTCCGGTTCCCAACTTTATGGGGTTTTTGCTGTACAGGGTTGCAGCTGGAAGCAGGATTCTTTCGTGAGCAAAATCTTGCAATACCTTTGACACAAGTATGCGACGCAAGTAAAGATGTCTGCCTCCCATGGCTTGAAGCCCTGCTGTAGGGTTTTCTTTTCATGTTGGCGAAGGTTCAGGGTTTAGGGGTTCAGGGGTTTAGCGGTTTAGGGTCTTGGAGTCTCGACCCGGATGGTCAATTAACCATCTCTCTCTCCCTCTCCCCTCTGTCTCGTGTGATTACTCAGTACGGGCTGGTTAGACCCTCCAGGCTCCTTGAGATTTTGGGATTAGCTGATCTTAGATGTTGCAGGATTACTGGATTCCGGATGTTAGGTGTCGCTGTCATGGTGTTGGAGTGTGAGCAAAAAGGTCTCTATTGCTTTGGGACTCTGGGCACCGCTTTTGGCCTGCAGGGGTCTCGGGCTAAAGGAAGCCACTCACTTCATCGATGAGTAAAGCATAACTTCAAGTGGATTTGTTGCATATAAGGAGAGGACGCGACGCCTGAAATCTGCAAAGCCGGATCACGGAGTTGAAGTGCCGAGCGACGCCGAAGAGTTCCCTTCCAGTGCACTGGAGGTAGCAGGCGCCGCCGCTGAGGCTGGTGCACTTCTTTTTCCTTCGCATCATGGGATGTGTACATCGACGTCGCTGTTGATTATCGGCTCAGGGCTGTCTCTAGGCCGTTGACATCACGGCATCGACTCGAGATTTTGGCAGCGCAGAGCAGTCCAAGCATTTCTTGCGAACCAGGCGTCTTGTCCAGCCCGCACTGTTTCAGGACATCATCACCACAGGAGTGGAAGACGTTGATGCAGTTACCTGCAGTTCAGGGGTTGCGAGTCGTCAAACACTGTACCAGACAATCCCTCCATCATGAAGATCTTCTTTGATGCTTCTCGGAATTGACCGCTCTCTGATTGCGCTCAGCTGATAGAAGCAATACCTCAACCCCAGAAGCCCAAACCCTCAGCCGACCTGCCGATTTGGTCTTGCACGGGTCGGAGCCATCAGACGGACAGCTGGTCAGGTGTGTGCCGACCTCAGTCAGAGGTTTGGGAGGGCGCCAAGGGCATGGAGTCTGAGGGTTTGGAAGAGAGCAGCGGGCCCAGGAGGTATGGTTTGAAGAGCTCATCCTAGGTCCCAAGCCACCCGAAGCTCACCATCAGCCCCCGAAATCCGGTCACCTGTGCTCTGGACACCGAAGGCTGCCGCAAGATCATTGGCGAACTTCTCATGCCGTCGAGCTGCACACTTCTTCGCCAGGGCCTTCTTCTTCTTCTTTTTCTTTTTCTTCGTGACCTTCTCGGCGTGTTCTCTTCCGTGAGACTCCTGCGCCAAAGGGCGGGAAATCGTGAATCCAAATGCAGCAGAAATCCGTGTTCCCAAGGCAAGAGAAGGCCCGGTCTCTTGAGAGTCTCGGGTCGTGGTGTGGTGATCTCTTGGGTAAAGGTTGGAAAGTGAAACCTAAATCGTATAGGTCAACCCTGGCAGGAAGCAGGTCTGCCGCACCTGTGCCTCCTCTGCATCTAGGAGGCTGGCATCCGATGTGAAGTCCTGGATACGGCACGTGCAGAGCCGAAATCGGTGAAAGCGTCCTATCGTCATGGTCATTACGCGCGCGTCTGTCGCACAGGTTGCGTTCTTGTTGTCATTGCTGCTGCTGGCGGCTGTTTGGGGTTGTCCGTGTCGTTACAATCGTGACCGTTGTCTGTTTCTATGGTGACAGTGAACCTCGGAGCTTCTAAGAAAATTCCAAGCCCGCGACCACTGAGTGCACGGGGTATGGAGGTGAATCTATTATTCATTCCTTTATCACAAAACAGCAAGTGTGTATATGTGTACATATATATATATATATGTTATATACATACACACAGACACGTATTATACACACAGAGTACTATGTATGTGTGCACACTCGTAATTTGCATGAACTTGGTATGTATTTGCATACAAATGTGGCACATGTTTCATTTAAACTCCCTTCTACAGTGACGGAGGGAATCCTGCTGCAAAACCTGCATTGGACTTGATCCGCAGGAGTCAAAGAGGAGTTTGGGCACAATGCCTACGTTCAGTCTTGACTCATGAGAGTTTGACAAAGCTACTGCGGCGGAGGATAACACCGAGTCTCTAAACCACGAACGTCTCGAAGCAGTGTCTGGACTATTCCTGCAATGCTCCAATACAGAACCCCCGCAGAATTTCGAGCAGTGAATATCAGTTGTTCTGTCGCGCGCGACATCGGATACTTAGCCCTAAAGTCCCAACCAGAACAACCAACGCCTTTTTTTCAGTAGGGGCTGCAGTGAAGAAGCCCTGCCCGCCTCACCAATTCGTCGTCCTGAAACCCCGAACCCCGAAAGCCTTAAGCTTCAAGGAGCCCCCTCTTGCCCTCATATCCCAAGCAGTCTGCTCCTCGCTACCACCTCGAGCTCCTGCCCGGTTTTCAGTTCGGAGAAGGGCTGCCGACCTCCTCGGCTCAGGGTTTTTCGCTTTTTAGCGCTTAGAACCTTTGTTGGGTTTCGTTTAGGGTTCAGGGCCAGGGTGTTGTGGTCTCGGGGTTTAGGGCTGTTAGATGCTCCATGGCAAGAACTCGCAAGCATTCGGGGTTTTATGTACATGACATGCAAGATTTCTGATTGGTGGGTCCATCGGCATCGCCCGAACTTGCAGGGATGTCTTGATATAGGGCCTCTTCTCGCTTGGAGAACAAGTTTTGGGAAAGCTTACGTCGACACATGTCGCATCAGAGCTGTTCTACATCAGGTCCACGTTTTTGGGCTTAAGCGTAAGGCTGCTTCTTGTAGTGCGTTTAGTACGCTCCACGTATCTGTGGCTTCGGGTCCTGCCAGATTCAGGGCACGCTTGAACCATCTCCATCGTTAAGGCTCGCTACAGTGGAGCTGGGAGGAGGGTTTAGGTTTTGAGAAGATAGCCTGAGATGTTTGCCGATGTGGCCTACTAGGTTTTGAGGTTGTCCTTATGGTCTTTACGGCAGAATGGCTTCGTGTTGAGGCTCCGAGCCCTCGACATGCAAATTATGTTGACATATCATACCAACATAATATGGACAGAGTTGCTTGCTCGCCGAAGTCCCCAAGCGCTTGTCCGTGCTGAGGCGCGAGCAAAAGGCAACACAAGATTCCCCCAAGCTGAACCACCAACAAGAACAGTACCGTTACTCAATAGTTTTACAGTACATTACGACAAGTCTTTTACTTTTTGGCGCTCTTATGTTGATATTCATGCATTCGTGGCTGATGCGATCTGGACTCCCAGCTCTTTCACGGTGTCTCTTGCGGCCGACCTGTCGTGCCAAGGCGAGTTGTGAGGACGAACTCCGCCGCAACAGTGTGCCCCTATTTTAGGGTCTAGGAGTGTAGGGTTATAGTGTCTGCAGGCAAACGGCCCTGATATGTTTGAGCACGAAGCAGACCAGCAAAGGGCAACCGCTACAAACCTGAATCCCAGGAGGCTGCAATTCAAAGAACCAGGCCTGACAACTCAAAAACCAGCCGCCAAATCGATCCAAATCGCATGTTCGGTTTAGCGTTTAAGGCATCTGTTTCCAAAAACTTCCTTCAAAGAGCCCTGTCTCTGGCCCCGGCCCCTGTCAATTACGAAACCCTCAATCGCCGGGGAACCTCCGGCTCCACGTCGTCGAAGCTGGAGTCAACCTGCCGTCAGTTTGCACAGGTCACTGGTCTGCTGCAGGTGAAAGAAAAAGCCAGAAAACTCAACCGCGACGCTGGTGTCGTACGCATTTCTACTACAACACGACGGTGTTCCCGGAACGGAGAACTTAAGGTTCCCTGTCACATAGATCGAGAATGCTTCCAGATGAGTTCACCCAGCCCCCGAGCTCGTGTGAATGCTCCCTCCTTCGTTCCACGATGCTATAGCATACCCTGCTCCAACTGTTTGTCAAGGCTTTCATACTTCCTTTTCTTTTGAGCCGACTTCCGTGGAACTCTTGGAAATCTGGGCAGCCCAACCTCCACCCTTAACATTTGGCAACCCTGAATTCAGGGTTTGCGGATGTTTGCCGCGTGTTTGGGATTTGCTGTTGATGTTGCTTCCAGTGTGCTGTCGGTTTCGTGGTTGTTGTAGTCGCTGTGTTTGTGCTTCTTCTCGCCGTCGTCACTTTAATTCATGTTGGGCCGGCTTGAACTCGGTTCGTTTATGGATGGGGCTTCTGGAGCCTACTGGCAGCGCCCGGCAGGCCCTCTTAGTTTGATCAGTTTGCCGGAACACCGACAGGTGCCCGACCAAATCACGAACGACAACTTCCAATCCAAGGGTGCAAGGAGGGACCCTTAATAAGGACCCCTAGGTAATATACCCCAAATATAGCCATTATGTATAGGGTATGGGGTCCCTCCTTTAAGGGTCTCTCCTTTTCCCCTTTGGCGCCTCCGGCTCCAACTCGGAATTGTAGTCAACCTGCCATGGGGGTCCGCAGGGGGCGGCCCTATGGGCAGCATGAACCTAATATAAGGGCCTTAATGTTTAGGATAGGCTTATAATTGATACAATTATAATAAGGAGCCCACTATAGTATAGGTAACTATTTGGGCCCCTACATTAGTCCTGACATGCCGCAGGGTGAGGACTTCTCCAAGCCCTAATCATCCTACCATCCTAGTGCTCACCTGCAACATCTTGCAATCCTAACTCCGCCCAGTAGTATCATTGCTGGCATGACTATTGATAATAGTCTACTAGTATTACTGTTATTACCATTGTTACTATCATTATCGTTCTTATTGTTGTTATTATTCTTCGTACTATTTCTAATTATATGCTACGATGAACTGCACACCCGACATCTTTTAGAAGCCGAAACTGCTCCAAGCGCCTCTGGACCCAGCTCGGCGCGGGAGTCAACCTGCCATCGTGAGCTGGGAAAGATTCAAAGAGTTCCAAGCTGTACAAGGAATCCGTAGTATGTGTTGAAAACTGTGCATGACCTGCTAGATGATAATTAAATAGCAACATATATATATATATATGTGTAAGCGTCTTCTAGGAAGCCATGTCGCGAGGTTTAGGGCTGGAAAAGGTTGGACACGTGCGCTGGCTACGAGATTCTCAAGGGCCCATACTCGGCTCGGGACTGTGCGAAATCTCGCATGCCTTCCAAAGTTACACCCACATTGAACTTACACCCCGATGCATTGGGGTTTCGGGTGTAGGGTTGTATTCTGAGATTTCGAATGCCACTGAGGAATTCAATGCAAACAGTCTCAAGATGTTCCAAGCAGAATCCTGAAGCCGAACCGCAGCCAAGCCGAAATCCTGCCAAACCGAAGCCGCCGGGAGGGTACCAATCTCACCTTCACCTCGGATCTCGGGGATTCCTGTTTAGCCCGGAGTCCGACATACAGTAAAAGCATACTGTACCAAGTCTATATACTTTACACGATGTACTATACACACTGTATGCTGTGTACTGCCAGTACTATATTCTACAGTATACACTCGACACGTTACACGATAAACTACACACTATATACTCAATACGGTATACTACATCATATACTACATACCATACTCTACTATGCCATACTATACTCTACTATACCAGGGTCCCTACATACAACGAATTTTGCGATATATGCTATACGTTGTGTGCGGCCCCGCCTCACTAATAGTGGGCAGAAACAGAAGCACAAGATGAAGCACCAGGGAAATGCTGAAATGTTGACTCGTTTGTGATCATGCTCGCATGATTGGAAAACGCAAGACTGAGACAACAAGTAAACTGCCACCCCATGAGTTGCAAACACAGTCACACCCCTGTTGTTTTCTCGGATTCGATCTTGAGCAAACATCAGGAGCTGCAATGTCTCTGCGCGACTAGGGGGGGCGGGGCGGGGGGGGCTGGGGGTGCTGGGGGGGGCTGAGGGGGCTGGGCTGGAAAGCTGAACGGACGGGGGGGTGGGGGGCGGGCTGAGGCCGGGCCGGGGTCTGGCCTCTTCGACCAAGTTTAGTACTGAGAGGCGTACCCGGGCGCGACATTTCGATCACAGAAACCTCTTTTCTGTTGTGCTTTTCTTGTGCTCGAAACGATCCGATTGTGCTTTGTTTTTGTGCTTTTCTTGTGCTCCAAAAACCAAACGTGTTTGTATGTTTGTGCTTTTTTTTGTGCCTTTCTTGTGCTCGAAACGCTCCGGCTGTTGTGCTTTTCTTGTGCTCGAAACGCTCCGATTGTGCTTTTTTTTTGTGCTTTTCTTGTGCTCCAAAAACCAAACGTGTTTGTATGTTTGTGCTTTTTTTTTGTGCTTTTCTTGTGCTCGAAACGCTCCGGCTGTTGTGCTTTTCTTGTGCTCGAAACGCTCCGATTGTGCTTTTTTTTTTGTGCTTTTCTTGTGCTCCAAAAACCAAACGTGTTTGTATGTTTGTGCTTTTTTTTTGTGCTTTTCTTGTGCTCGAAACGCTCCGGCTGTTGTGCTTTTCTTGTGCTCGAAACGATCCGATTGTGCTTTTTTTTTTGTGCTTTTCTTGTGCTCCAAAAACCAAACATGTTTGTATGTTTGTACTTTGTTTTTGTGCTTTTCTTGTGCTCGAAACGCTCCGGCTGTTGTGCTTTTCTTGTGCTCTGTCTGTACTCTTTCTGCAATCTAGGCAGGCCTCCGGGCTCGTTTCCGCAAACGTGTTTGCATGTTTGTGCTTTTTTTTTTGTGCTTTTCTTGTGCTCGAAACGCTCCGATTGTGCTTTTTGTTTGTGCTTTTCTTGTGCTCCGAAAACCAAACGTGTTTGTATGTTTGTGCTTTTTTTTTGTGCTTTTCTTGTGCTCGAAACGCTCCTGCTGTTGTGCTTTTCTTGTGCTCGAAACGCTCCGATTGTGCTTTTTTTTTGTGCTTTTCTTGTGCTCCAAAAACCAAACGTGTTTGTATGTTTGTGTTTTTTTTTTGTGCTTTTCTTGTGCTCGAAACGCTCCGGCTGTTGTGCTTTTCTTGTGCTCGAAACGATCCGATTGTGCTTTTTTTTTGTGCTTTTCTTGTGCTCCAAAAACCAAACGTGTTTGTATGTTTGTGCTTTTTTTTTGTGCTCCATGATTTCAAAACACATAGGCGCGCGGCAGTTCTGGTGCAAAATTGTCTCTGTCTGTTGTGCTTTTCTTGTGCTCGACGCGGTCCGATTGTGTTTTTTTTTTGTGCTTTTCTGGTGCTAGTTTTGCTCTGTCTCTCTGGCGGCCGGGCCAGTCCAGTCCCCGCGTCCAGGCCGTCTGAAAGAAGGTCTCCGGGCCCAGGTTGCGATGGTAACGAAACCGTGGTTCCAAACCTCTTCGCTGGTAAGTTGCAGATAGCTCCTCCCAACCTCTTCGCCGGTCCGACCCCATCTCACAGCCCTAATCGCCAAACTATGCCAAACATATTTGGATTCAAAACACTGCCTGGCCCTGGAAAACCGAATGAGATCAGATTTCCTTGTGCTACTTTTGGCCTGTCTGTTTGATAATAAACCTATTTTTGAACTATTAGTGGGCCGGGGCCCCATCTAAGCTATACGGACAAAAGCATATAATACCATGCAAACAAAAACCGAGCGCTGGGCAAACCTCGACGCTCTGCAGTGCCGGGCCATGGGCGGCGGCCAAGGCCGCCCAGGCAAGGCAGCAAGCGAAAGGCCTGCAAAGGTCTTCGCTAAACACCTCGAACTAGGTGTCGATTTCAGCAGTTCCCAAAATTAGTTGCGTTTATGCTCCATATTAAGCAATCACATTAAATTAAAAAACTATCCCAAATCGATACCCAGCAAAATATTAAACCCAGGTCAATTCAAGCACACCTCGGGATTTATGTGGGGTTCTACAAGGCCCATCTACAAGTTCTAAACGTCACTGTAGGGGTCCTATAAGTGTGTGCAAGGCCGAGGATCGATCCAGAAAGCAAGCGAAGTATTGAGCCCGAAACCCGGATATTTACGGGCCGTAATTAGTAGAATAGGGCTTGGGGAGCATCTCATCGCATAAGCATACAGGCCTATAGGGGAATACTACGAAACCGTTACCATTGCACTTCCACATTATTCAGACTCCTAGGTTACATGCAACCATCGACCAACACACTCCGGCCCTTCAAAACGGTACTACCCAAAACCCTCATCAAAACACAACAAGACCCTACACCGCATCAAAGGCTTCAGTGGGAAAGCCCAGACTAGGGCAACGAGTACTAGAGAGCCTAACCCGTGGTGAACAAAAAACTCTGTGATGAGGATCGGGCCTACGAGAACCGAATCTCTTTTTCGAGCAGGGGACTACCATGCACTTTTTGAAATGGGGTTCGGGTTTAGGGTTAAGGGTTTTGGAGCCCTACATCCTGAAGCCTAAGCCACTAAACCCCTGAGCTCAACATGTAAGTCCAAGACGTAACCCTGAACTCGCCAAGCCCGTAAACTTTACAGGCCCTGCCCAAGATGTGAGGCCTGGAGTGCACCATGGGTGCGCTAAGATGAGTACTGTAAGCCACCGAGGCTTGCAGCAAGCAGAGATTGGGCTCAGGTTTTGACATGTTTCGAAATTTAGAGTTTGAGGCTCATGCAAGCTGGTCCCGCGGGACAACCGAATCGGTCTGGGATGCATTGTCTGCCACATCACAGCCAAACTGAGCTGTGCAGGGCTGCTGCTGACAGCGCAGTGCCCACGCCTAGTCCCGTGACCTGTTATGGGAAGCCAAGACAAGAGAAGCACGCTGTTTTCATCGCACGATGTCAGCAGCTCAGCGCTGATGCAGAGGGCTAGTCGTAAAGGTCTTCAGACATCTCCCGCTTCACAGCTGCAAGGCTGCAGGGTGGCACAGAGAAGCCCTCGTGGAAGAACTTGTTCGTCGGCAATACCTCGCTGTCCAGAGCTTTAGGGCCGATAGAACGTTTACAACCTTGTTTCAGCGGGTGTGGACGGGCTTTAACAGGATTTATGGGGGCGTGTAGAACATTAGCAGTATCTTATCGATACGGAGTCCTTAGATCCCACTATATCCCACTACTTGGGTACACAGTACATGTTAGGGTCCCTCGTATTGTGATATTCCCTTGCCGGCTCGCTACGAAGCACCTGCCTGTTGTACTTCCCCCCGCCTTGATTTGTTGAGCCCAAAGCAATGTAGAAGTTCTTTGCCGCCCAAACAATGCAACTTTAAGGTTCGGGTTTGGGGATGTCATGATTATGGACAGCCTCATGCTGTAGCGAAGCAACCCGACAAGGTAAGTGTATAACCACGCCAACCGCTTCAGCCGAGCACAGCAGAATTAACATCCTGTAGGAAGTCGACACAACCAGTCAGGCGAGGCTTAAGAAGAGATTCAGGCGCACTAGCCTACAACTCATTAAAAGTCGCCTTACAACGTGATCATCATACCCCTTCATTACCGTCAGCACCATCATCATCATCGTCACCATCATCCACATCGTCATCATCATCCACATCTTCCTTTTGTTCCAATATGCTTCAATTCTACCAGTTATCAGGCTAGTTCTGGCAAGCGGGAAGTCGTTGAAACAACAGTTTAATTAGAGCGCATCAGACTCGGAGAGAGTGTACCAAGAATCCAAAACAAAAAGCTAACCCATCAGAAGCCACTGAAAGCATAAGCATATCCGAAACCAAGCTGACTCTTGCCCCAAGCCCGGGTCCATCAACAATCCTGATAAAAAGATCTGCTGAGGCTCTTGTGGTTGTTCAAAACACATCGGGCAGAGGTCGTTGCGAATTCCGCTCGACCTTCTCTCTGTGTGGCTTCAGGCAGATTTCTGCACGCACTCTTTTCCAGAACCCTAGGCTGCTAGTGGTCGGTCAGCAGCCCCATTGCTAAAAGCCCTACATCGACACCGCCCTGAAGCTTCTTAACGGCCTTAGTGCAAAGCCTTTCACTATTTCGGCCGGGTTTTGCGGGTTGCAGAGGAGGTTCAGGTCTTACTGGTTTGGGGTTCGAGGCTTTGGGGTTTTGGGGCCTGAGCCACCCACAATGAGTCTCCTTCCAACAAACGTCTACGCCATCCCAAATCCACCTTAGGCCACGTAAAGTTGATGCATCACAACCACTCCGAACCTGCGAAACACACATGGGACGCGATAAATCCAAACCCTAACTCCCCTATCCGCTTAAACACCGAAAACCTAAACCACAAACACATCTCAAGCATCAAACATAAACCCTTAACACCCCATTCAGGGCACCTGCACCACATGATCAAGTTGTGCCGACGCCCCCGCGTGATTGGCTGCGCCTTATGCATCTCCTTGAGCAGAAAGGGTTTAAGGGGGTTTAGTAGATTTGGTTCGGGATTTTACGGGTTAGGGTTTTAGGGCTTTGGGTGTTTAGGGGGCTTAAGGCGACTTGGTAAGAAGTTCTTTCAAGGGGTGTATAGGGTTTGTAGGTTTCCAGTTTTTGTAGGGGCCGATCATGTCGAGCTTTGGGCATGTCAAGTAGGTTTTACATTCAAGATCGTGGAATGCCTATTTAAAGAGGTTGAGCGCATTTTTCCCAGAACACCCTGATGAATTAAAAATGCGCTATGTTGCACTCCGGAGGATGGCTCTGCGGGACATCATCCAACTCGTGATGGACCTACGAACAAAAACCCTAAACCCTAAACCTACGAACAAATTTCCAGCGCTCCAGGCCGGCATGGAGGACGCCATGCCCGCGATGGAGCGCCACCTGGCAGACTACAATTTGATTGTCAGCATCCGCGAGCTGGTGCACGTCTTGTTTAAGTCCGCTCTTCTTTCATTAGGGGTTAGGGTTCAAGGGATTTAGGGTTTATGGGTTTCGGGTTTTTCGATCTTGGCCACCGAGCTGTCCCGAAAAAAACAATCAGCGCCTCGATGGGTTCTGTCTCCTCTCGGGTGGCCAAGCCATAGAATGCCACCTGGCCGCCTTCCAGCGTGCTTGAAGCCTAAATCCCAACCCCAAAACCCTAGGGCCCTAAACCCCAACCCAGGATACCCATCACACCTACGGACCTACGGTACTAGACTGACACCCAAAGAAACTCAGCCTTGACAAACTACTCTACCGCACTCTCTTCACCCGGGTGGACCGGCGGGGTTGCAGGTTCTGAGGAAAGAACACCCCGGGGGGGGGGGGGTTTGGAGGTGTGTTGCCTTCCCAAGTCCCGCCAATGTTCACGTTCAGAGTGATCTCGGCATTGTCGTAGTGCATCGCCAACCTGGCGCATGTCATATACAAGCCAAAGTCTTTTCAATGTCATATACTTCGCAAGCAGCGCATCGAAGTAGATATCTATAGAAGCATACCAGTACCACACAAGCTGAAGTGTGCAACACTAGTGCTTAGATGCACCGCAACAGAAGCAGCGTGCTCCTAAAGATCCAAAACTTGCAAGGTCGCAAGCTGCTTGCATTTGACATTAAACTTAGAACCTTGAAACTGAACCTATTTACGGTGCAAGTTTCGCTAATGCCAAAAAACTTATTTTTTACAGCCTGGACCAATGCATTGTCAGCATTGTCACCATAGACGCTCAACCTGAAATCCCACGCAGTATATCACATCTGGGAGCTGGCCTAGATTAGGGTTTTTTCAAGCGATATATGTTCATACCTGCACTCGTCTTTTCCACTACCGAACCTGACAGCGACTACCCTAAAACTTACACTCTAAACATCCCTTTAGAACACCAAACCTTTAATCCTGAAAGCCCTTAATCCTTAAATCCTCATCCCTGGGTTCAGAAATTCTAAAACCCCTACCTGCAAGCCGCAGAAACCACCAGCCAAGGAACTCACGGTCACCGTCCTTCTCAGCATCGTATAGGACGGTGAAGGCGCGGTAGGAATCCAACCTGGGAGCATGGAGCAGGGAGCTTTAACTGGTAGGGGATTTATGAGGTTGAAAAAGAACTTCTGTGATCTTCTATGAAGGGCTTTTGGGGTCAGGATTTCTTACTTTTCGTATCCCGACAATCCGATAAACAGCACCGACATAAACCCTACTTCACTGAAGCTTAGAGCACTTGGTAATCGTTGGTGAGGGTTTTAAGGACATTTGATCTTCAAGGTTTACAACGTCGGATGTTGCACCAAGTGGCCAAGTGTGAACCTCATGACTCTTTGTACCGAAATGGCATGGAGCAAAATGCCGGTCCACACCTCCATCTGCAGTCGACCTGACCCTGCCTGCCTTCCCAGAAGACGACGAGCAACGTCTCGCAGAAAGCTGGCAAAAGCTTCTGCGCAATGATGTCCTGGGCACCAGCAGGTATCGGATGCCAGGCCCGATGTGCAGATGCACATGCGCGCACAGACATGTACAGATGGATAGATAGGTCGATAGACAGATAGATAGACGGACTAAGTAAATAGACAGCTGTCTAGTTTGGACAGATATATAGATCGTTATAATGATCAATACAGATATCGCCATGTGCAGACACGAATCCGCTGGTGTGTGTGTGCGGCATTGTGCGACTGTGCATGTACAGAAGTCTGCGAATGTAGAAGGACACGGCAAGCAGCATAGAGAGTTGTGATGCGCATAGCAAGAACACGGATAACAACAGCACCAGCCAGAGTCCCGCGTACAGAGGGGAAGAGAGAGAACAACCGAAGGAGAAAGCTAGGGGAGGCGCCGTTTGCACACGTGCGGTATAAGGAACGTACGAGTCGCTTCGTTTTGAGTTCTTTTCAGAATGTTCAAAAGTTTCAAAGACAACGCTCGATAGTCCGCGCGTCTTCAACATGTCCGGTGATTAAAATGCCCTTGTAGTTGAATCACAAAGCCAAGGACCAGTTATCACTAAGGCCACTGGCCACTGGTCACACGCAACGCACTTCAATCTCGGCAGACCCATCTCAGACACGCTGGTAGCAGCTTCTCACAGAGAGCCATTCAAATCCTTGCCCAGATCATCATCATCTACTACTACTACTACCACTACTACCACTACTACCACTACTACCACGACTACCAGTACTACTACTACTACTACTACTACTACTACTACTACTACTACTACTACTACTACTACTACTACTACGACTACTACTACTACTACTACTACTACTACTACTACCACTACAGGGAGCACTTAAGTCCTCACCCAGAGCCTCTGGGCCCACTCGAGACCAGGCCACGAGGTACTGGAAGATGAAGGGGTCGAGAAGCTCTGGGCCGAAGCCCAGCTCTGACATGATGATGCCATAGCCTCCACAAGCTAGTGAGCAGTAGTAGTAGTAGTAGTAGTAGTAGTAGTAGTAGCAGTAGTAGTAGTAGTAGTAGTAGTAGTAGTAGTAGTAGTAGTAGTAGTAGTAGTAGTAGGAGTAGGAGCAGGTGGAGTAGTAGGAGGAGTAGTGGTAGTAGGACGCTGTAGCAAGCCCTTGGGCAGAGGTCACCTGGACAGGTCCACAAACCATGATTGGCCCTGGCGACTTATTTGGGCATGTGGCTTGCTGCTCAAGCCATGTCGAATTTTACAAAGCAAGAGCCACAACCTGCATGAACAAAGACAAAGGTATGATGTTCGCGCCAGGCGGCGGTTCATTGTGTTCGGAGCCGAGCGGGGCAGCCCCGAGGCCTGAAAATGGCCAAGCTCGGCCTGTGCAAAGCGAATGAATGTACAGAGTTCAAGTATGTATACCTGCATGCCTGCACTCATACGCAGACTGGTGGATCCTTTTGTGAGCGTCGCTTGGGCTCATAGTTCTGGAACTGTTCTGGAGTTCGGTTTCAATCTTCATGGAGCCTCGTCAGTTGCGGGCTTGGGGTTTCCGAAACTAAAGCGAGGTGTGGGTTGGGCATCAGGTTTTGTGCTTCTGGACTGCAGTCTGTAGCAGTTCAAGATTCCAACATTGCGATGCACAGCTTGCCACGTCAAACTTCGGGATATCACCGAAATTCCTCTGTTCTGCAACACCACACACGTTCTGTCAGCTTCCCAAGGCAGAACAAAGCTGCCACTTGACAAGCTGGATCTCAAGCTTGGCTAGCACGGACTGATGGAGGAACCGAACAGTTTGAACATGGAAGTAGATCGCTTTCTCCAATATCTCTATTCCTAAACCACCGGGTCCTGGACCCTGCTTCCGTGCTTGGGAAGTCGGCCGGGGAAGGTGACAAACACAACAGCATCGCGCCAAACCCTGAAGAACCTTACATCCGAAACACCTAAGCCCAAAACTCCCGAACCCCTACACCCGGCAACCTCCTCACGGATGCCTCTAGCTGGTCGCAAAAAGCTTCCGTGAAGACCGGAAAAGTGAAAAGTCCAGGGCGTAGCCTGGGAAATGGTTTAGCACAAGAGGCTTTAGTGTTAGAACAGGGTGTTGGCGTTGGGGTGTACTTATGTAGACTTGTTCGTATAATTAAGCATACTAGGAACAGAAGCGGAAACAATTAATTATTCAGAGCCCATATTACGACTCTTCACACTCGGACATATCCAGGCAGAGGCTCCTGACGGTTCAGGGCTTTCGGGCTTAAGCCCCTTGTTGTAGGCAAGTCGATCTTGCGTCAGAGTTCAAGTTCGGGTGTATGTAGATTCATGGTTTGAGGGTTTCAGACCGTTTCGCCGGGGTAGAAGGCGTACCATCCACGGAGCTTGTCAAGGGCTCCCAATGTGCACAAGCTATCCCTAAACACTTTTTTCAGAATCATGAAACTCCTTCCTCCGGCAACCAAACTGCAAAGGACGAGGGGCTCTTGCACGAGCTTGCGGGACTTCAAACGGGCGGCAGCTCCACCACCCGGTTTCCTCGGCTTGCAACACTTATAGCAGCTGTATGAACGACTCATAAACACAGTCCGGATTCTTGCAGACGATCATTGAACATCGCTGGTAGTATATAAGCTAGCACCGGGTAGAGCTGTCCATGAGTGCTTGTGCGGGCTGCCGCAACTCAAGCTAGACGAGCAGAAGCAATAGCGTCTGTCCAGCATGCGTGTCCAGCTCACAGAAAACTCGCACTGCACATAAGTATGCGCGAAAAAAGAGAATGAATTCAAGCATGCATGCCGTCCCCAAACATTTGGAGATTCGGGTGGGTATGGAAACCCATGAAAGGTTGTCAAACGAGATTGCATGGCATCGTGTCAGGCTGCATTCCGTTGCCGGGGAGGGATAGGGATCGGGCCAGCATTCGGAGCATTTCTCCTGTCAACCCCAAATGCTCCAAAAGAAACAAACCAAGTCCAGGCCAGGCATTGAAGGCTGAGGGCTGTTTGGTTTATGCTCCTCCTAGGGTTCCCTGATGCATTTCAGCCCTTCGAACTCCGAATTTCATGGAAATCCTGGATCCCGTCCAAATGCACCTAGTGCATACTTAGCGGCTGCAGCTCGATCACCATTTCTCGGAAAGCTTCCTCAGCTGTCGAGATCCGCGAAATCGGGCGCATGCTTTTAGACCGGGTTTGGATTCTGTCTGTGGTGAGACGTTCACCCACTAATTCTCACTAATTGTTCACACAACTTCTTTCGGGTCTTGGCTCGCAAGTGCTCCACAAACCTTCTGATGCACAGGTTTACAGTACATACCCACTTGTCCCGAAGTCTATATTGCTCCCCTTGCTCCCCCACCCCCAATTCGGCGATGGATCGTCCAAGAAACTCTCGGGCTTCAGCCGGTACACTGCAGGGTGCAGCGGCTGATACTCCTTGCATGGCGGGCTCTGGGGCTTCCACCGTCGCACCCGAAAGCCCTCAACCCCCAGTAGGGTTTTGGGGCCCATTATACTATACTTATTTAGGCCTCCGTATTAGTCCCTTTGGGTTGCTGATATTAACCCTGAAAACGAGCTCAGCTTCAAAGCACCCTGAACAACATATTCCAATCCACTTCCTTGCCTTGAACTTGAAACCCTCCCAAACCAAACTCCCCAAACCCCAGAGTGTCTGCTCTTTTACTTTAATGGTTCAGGGTGCCCCTAACCAAGTCCTAAACACTGAACTCTACATGAAACCCTAAACCTACTAAAATCCGTAGACTTCGGGCATTTTCTCTTCAAGTCTATCCTTAAGCTACTCTAGCATACTAGACTACCCTCTATAATAGAACCCCCCAAATCCTGTGCCCCAGGGCAGCACCTGGGCGATGCGCCGAGCTCGTGCCAGGGACTTCTCGGGGGCTCGGAGGCGCTCCTGCGATGTCTCCGATTTTGGAGGGGATGTTTTTTCATGCTGGTTTGGTACTGCTATCACAGGACCCAGTAGAGTAGGACCCAGTAGAGTGTAGTTATGTTAGGACCTAGTAGAGTATAGTTATGAAATAACTTTAGACACCTATCCATATTGCTACCCTAAAGAAGTTCTTGTAGCAGCTCTGGCTTGCAAGTCGATCAAGTCTTCCAGGGTCGATGGAAGCGGCGAAGGATCTCGGCCAACCCTGGCCCTACACCTTCATACCCTGTCTAGTTCATGGTAAAACATGTACATTTTTATTCCTCATTGGGTGTAAGTACCCATAGACATGTAAAATGTTACCCAACTGTGACAAAGCTATCGTCGCAAGCCTCTATAAGCCCTGGATAAATCCTGAACCCTGAAGACAGACTCCTCAACTACTACTCCTAGCGCGTTTGGGTCCAGCCTCGGATGTTAAAGCCCGTGGCCTCGAGCCCCTCCACGAAAGGCTCAAATGATCAAACCCCTAAACGTAACAAACTCCACAACTTACGAACATCCTTGAAGAACAACCTTCAAAACTCTCATAGAACAACTGCTCATAGCATCGCAGTAGGTCATGGCCCCCCTCCTCTCTCTGACGTCTCAGTTCTTCCAAGATCGTCTGTGCCTGTCATCAGGAACTGTTGCGGTGGTCGCTGGACTGTGCCTCTCTAAGTAACTTAGTAAACTCTTCAGGCCCGACCCACACTGCTGCGGAGACCCGGCGCCCGAACCGGGTTGGGAGGTTATGGCTTTAAGGTTTAAACGAGGTCTGCCAGCTGCTCCATATCCGGTGACTCCACACACCGTGTCCCGCCGCCATGTACAAGACCCGATCTGACGAGAACTAAACACTTCAGACCACAAGCCCTCTGCAGTCGCCTCAGCACCCAATTCCCTAAGCTCATCGCCGAACTCGTCCAGGAAGGCCACATCGTCGCCATTGTATCTGAAATGCCTGTCTCTTATTGCCTAGGGTTTAGAGTAGGTGCCGAAACTCTTGCGACGGTGACCGACTCCCATCTCTGAGGGGCACGAACAAGCTCCGACCAAAATGCTGCTATGACGCTTGCCCACACTGCGCACGAAGAAGTTGTGGGTGACACGGCATTCACACATCCAGTAGCCTGAGATGAGAGCCGGTAGTGACAAATCTGCAGATCCTAGGGTCCTTGGTTGACCAACTCTAGGGGGGGGCAACTGCTTCAACACCGTCGTGGGAAAGTCGTCTTGACAAAACACTATTTCTGTCGGGAGCACATGGCAACAAGGTTGCACAATGTTGCTTTCAGGCCTGTTTCCTGAACCCTAACTCGGCCCTGCAAACCCGAATACCCCTAAAACCGATCTCTTGAACCCTACAGCATCCCCAGGCCCTGAGAGCCTGTGTGCTCGTCTGCCATGGCTGTCTTCTCCCCGCGAACCCGCGCCAGCACTGGGCCCATGTAGTTCCCATGCACGTGGCGTTTGAGAGTATGAGGTTCGGGAATTTTGGGGAGCGTAAGTCAAACCCTAAAAGCCCTAAACATCCAATGGGATCCGGAGTACAGGCACCAGCAAGAGAAGGCGTCCTTAATAGTAAAACTCTCCATGCAGGGCTTGGTGTTTCATATGCCCAGGCATCCAACACACGGTGCTTGCCTGCTCTCTGGATATGGCGGGACGGAATGTGTGGAAGGCTGCGTGTGCAAAGATTCCTTCATTCAGGCTTGGACAGTGGGGCTGGCATGATTGAGCTGTAAGGGCCACTTGGTGATGCTCAGCGATTCACCCCAAGAGTGTGTATGCGTCTGTGTAGTGATGCTTGAATACATGCGTGGACTTGCACTTGCCAATCGCCCCGTAAACTTGCCCTAACCGTAGAGTGTCTACACGGCCTTACAAGTCGCAATCAATGGACGCAGGCCAGAGCTTGAGCCCAAAATCAAGCAAGGAGGATAAAAAGTGCTGATGACTGATGCCAGCGGTGGAATGGAAAGAACCTTGAGGAAAGAGCATCTCAGCCTCAGGGCAACGTGACTTCCCTGCTATCAGTGCGACCAAGGCAAAACTTGCACCTGTTTTCTCTGATACTTCATGTCGCCACGAATCGGGATGCCACTCTTTCGGCCAAGTTAGACCCTAATCGATGTAGCCCTTGCCCCCTTTTACTTGTAACTCCTTGTTCTTGCTGCGCCCAGCACCAGGCCCCGGTTTCTCAAAACCCTACACACTCCGTTAACCCCCTACCCTTTCAGCCTTCAACCCCAAAACCTTAGCCCTAGTCCTACAGGTAGAGCCTGCGACCTCAGTCCTTCTCAGGCAGTGCACAGGTCCCGGCATTCCTGGCCACCGACACACCCCGCGGCTTCAAGGTTCGGCGTTGAAAAGAAAGAAGGGGGTTGAATTCAAGAAGTTCAGAAGAAAGGGGCTAGAATTCAGGCTCACGGCTGAGGCTTTCAACTCTCGAGGTGCATAGTCATGTTGTTGTCGTGAGGCTTCGGATCAAGGCCCACGGCTAGTGGGGGACATGGTGGTTTGAACAGGCTCAATAGTAGCTCCTCGGCCCACCGACACGACAAAGCGAAGAACTTGGAATCTTTCTCGGGACAGGTCTGACGGTGATTCTTTTTCATGAAGGGGGGGGGCCTCGAAGATTCTGGAATGTTCGAAGATGAGAGGGATGGAGGATTTGGGACTTTTGCCAACTGACACAATCGTGTCATCCCCAAACAGTGACTCCAGCTGCGAAGCCTTAACCCCAAAACCCATAATTCTTCCGGAGAATATAGGGCCTTAAAAATTAGAATACGGTTTTGGGGCCCATTGTACTATAACTACGTATAATGAGGAACCCCCCAAAAGAGTAGTGGTACTTACTTCGGCCCCTATGATAGGAGATGCGAGCCCTCTTCGGTCTTGCTAGCCCAAGGTGCGTGCACTTCGTGATGTCCTCGGCTTCAGAACGGTTTAGGGTTTAGGGGGTGCGAAACAGGGAAACTTGCTGGCATCCCTGCAGTGTTGTGCATGAATCAATGAAAGCACGCGCTGTCTCGAAGCCTGGACAAGAATCCGAAATCCTGCCGAACCCTGCAATTTGTGCCCGCCGGAAGCTCTAAAAACCGAAGGTCCCGAACCCCCATGGCCAGATGCCTCCCTCCGACCCTTCTCAGGCCCCGTCCGCAGTAGAAATCATGCACGACATACCTCGAGTTAGGCTCCAGCCCTATACGGCTAACGATTCAGGCCCCGGGCTGATGGCTTATGAGGGTGGTCGATGGGATCGGCTGGAGGCGCTATCAGTCTTCTGTGGCAACACGAGGCTGTTTGGAATTTAGCAGATGGGGCAATGCCGCAGGATTGCCGGACGTGCCATCGCTCACGTAGCCGCCGTTGCAGTTGTCCTGGCTGTACTCCATCGGTAGCCCATCATTTCGACGTGTCGGGTTCGCTGATTCAGGGGCTTCGGGGATGAAACGACCTGTTTCTGCCTTGTGGCACTGTCGCTGCTAGTTGGAACTGGGGTCCCAGAGCCAAAATTGATGGTCCAAAGTCCAGACCTTAACCTGCCTCCCCCTTGCACGAAGCTCGCAACTCACACCCTCATCAGGCCAAGACTCCACTGGCTGCGCTGCGCAGGAAGAGCCATGGAGTTCAACTCCAGTGCATGGCAGGTAGCCTGAGCGGTGTAGGGCACCGGGCAATAGAGCTTGCGCATTCAAGGTTCGAAAACGAGTTTTTACAGCGCCGGGTTTCGATCTGCAGCCTCACTGAAGCTATGGCGATAACTCGATACTTGCAAGAGGGTCTTGGAATATGCTCCACTGCGCTTTGCTCCCCCTGTCACAGCAGCTGCAGAGGCAAAAAGCAAAAAGGCCCTAATATAGGGGCCTTAATAGTTAGAATAGGGTTTTGGGCCCCATTATACTATTTATAGTAAGGAACCCCCAGAATAGTATAGGTAATTATTTAGGCCCCTAAATTACCCCTGTCAAGGGTCAGCGGACCCTATATCCAATCCGGAAACAACAGCGGAAAGCGTGGCGAGACCCCACCCTTCAAAAACTTGTCTATTCCCAGAGACTCCAGGGATCCCTTAATTAAGGAATATTCCCTAAATCATGTTAGGGATCCTACTATGATTTAAGGTATATTCCTTCATTAAGGGCTATTGGAGTCTCTGTCTACGTCCAAGCACTGGACTGCCCTGAACCAACATCCTACAAACCCCCCTGTAAGCCGCCACTCTCTAGACTTCAACTTGCAAACCCTTCATACGGTCCCAAGAAAACCGCAGTGGCCTTAGCTTGTTCCCTTCGCTTAGGGGCTGAGTACCCGAGCCCCAAAAAACTTAACCTTTTCAACTATGGTAGGGTTATATAGGCCCCAAAAGGTTGAAGATTACACCCTTAACCGTTATAGTAGCCTTATACACCCCTTACATAAAGGAGCCCCTTATAGTACCCCAAAAGGCTAGAGGTTACGTACTCAGCTACGAAGTTCACGCCCAGCTACAGGTGGCGCCGCCGGTGGAGCACTTGCCCTTGCGGACGGCCTGAGTTGAGGCTTCGGCTTCGGGACGATCTCCAAAGCTTTGGGCCTTCCGGGCTTTACAGACCCTAATGACCCTGAACCCTTGTACTAAACCCTAAACCCCAATTGACCCCTTTGACCCTATACCCACTAAACGCTACACCCCAACTATTATATATATATATATATATATATCACCGAATAATGACCCTGAGCTCTAAACCCTTTTCCTAAACCCTAAACCCCAAATACAGGTTTAGGTCCAAAACATGTTGGCGTCTCTGGGGTTCCGGACTAGCATTCTGCCCTTCAGGGCTTGGGCTTCTGGGCTCCAGGGGTTGAGGAAGAGTTTTTGTTTGAGGCATACATACGTACATACCTACATGCGTCCATACAGCTGCATACATACGTCACATCACAGTACATTACTAAACATTACATTGCATGACACTACATGCACTAGACTACATTACCTTACATTGCAATACATTACATGACAAAACATTACACTACCTTACTTTATATTACACCACCTTACCCGTACATTGTACATCATACGTACATACATACATACCTACATTGGACCTACATACATACACACGCACGGACACACGTACAGACGTACTTGGGTATATACGTGCATACCCACATACCAACATACGTACAGATAGACAGACATACACATTCATTTATTCACAGATACATGCATATGTGCACATGCATTTGCATAATATGTATGTATGTACGTATGTATGTATGTATTTATATATATATATATATATGTAGGTAAACTTGTGTACATTGTATGATTGTATAGGTGTTATTATATACATATCTACACATATGCAAAACACTGAGCAACTATATGTATATGTATACATATATGTATAGAAAAATATATGTGTGTATATATATATATACATATGTATATTCTAATACCACTTTAAACCTATTAGTGTCCTCAGGTCAGGGACCGATCTCTCGCGTGAAGCAAACTACTGTAGTGCTTCCGAGGTTTAGGCGCTTCTAGGACTTTCAACATGACGTGAAGGACTTGGAAATCGCACCCTTTCGAACCTAGACACTTGGTTCGACCACAAGTTAAACACACAGCCTCAACAAGCGTCCGGTCAGAAGTCTTTCTTGCAGACTCAAGTCACGCATTGGGTGAGCTTGTCGTCCGAACACTTGTGGAACACATTCACCTGGCGGGCCCTAATCGAGCGAATATCTTGGGCACATAGCAGACATATAACAACAAAAATGGTAAGCAAGGTTTAGCATACACGAACGCTTGAACGCTATCCGCACACGTCTTCTGCCAAAATCCTTGCTTCCGCCGATTTGCCGTAGCAGATGAAGTTGGGCCAGATACAAAGCCGAGACAGTGACTAGCAAACTACAAGCTTTCTGATTCTGTGCCACAGCACTGCCGGGAGGTCGCTGCCCAACCCTGGTGCATGTTGTCTGTCTGTTTGAGCCACGTCGCACATGTTCCGGCGTCTGAAGATTTGCACGGATCGGACTTGTCCTGGGCAAGCGCAGAGAAAATGGTCGGCAACATTTCTGCAACCGATGCTGAGTGAAGGATGGCTCAACCCATGTGGTTGCCCTGCGCCATGCTTGGCTAAGTTGCAGATGGGCACTTCTCGATCATGGTGCCAACACATGCCTGGAGCAAGTCCCAGCATCGCAAGCATGCAACACTATCGCGAATGCTCGTTCAAAAGTCAGGGTTTTCGGCATCGGCGAATCGGCGAATGTCGGCTAGAAGCAAATCAACAAATCATGGCTTTCACGATCTTCTGTCTTCCAGCTGTCGAGCGGAACGAATGGCAAACCCGAGGTTATGATTCCAAGGTCCTTCAAAAGAAGAGAACATACACCACCAAGTAAGAAGATCTCTGAACCTGACTTCAGAGCCGCAGATTGAATCTCTGCCTGTGCTGCCCCCCTCACGAGCTCGTCAGACTCCCCCTCTTCCAAGCCTGGGCCCACTTCTCGTCTCCAGGGCTTTAGCTCTGTGATTCAAGAAGCCTTCGTTTTAGGGTTTCTTTTGATTAAGTTAGGTGGTTTAACTCTGTGATTGAAGTCTTCGGCTTCTTGGCCTCAAGCTGAATTTTGTGTCCCATGTAGTTGACTGGGTGATGGTTTCGACTTTGACAGGTAGGTGTTCTGCACAAGTACACCACCGCCGATGCCCTGACTCCAGCTTCTAGTCTTCATTGTGAGAACAGTTTTCGGCATGATGCCCACCATCACCGGCACCGCCATCCCGCCGGGACTACCAGGAGTAGCACCCTTCAAGCGATACCACATCTCTGTTCCTCAGCCCGATTGTGAATGTCGCCTTGGCAGGAACCCCTTGCGGCACACAATGTCTTGAACCCTCAGAGCCGCATATGCTCAAAATCGAAAATTTCGAAGCTAGAATCACCGAAACTTAAACCCCTTGAACTTGAACTCCGCAACTCCCTAGGCACGCCCAAACGCCAGCGATCAAAAACAGAAACAAGGCTCCCGGTGCCTTCTTCCAGGCCTTCCAGGCTTTCAGCGTCGGCATCCGACGAGCTTTGCGCCTCTGCCGACTCGGAAGATCCTCCGGAAGTCGGGGTTAAGGGTTTAGGGCTTAGGGTTAAAATTCGTATATATGTATCTATGTACGTAGGCGCAGCAGCAGGTGCAGGTGCAGGTGCAGGTGCAGGTGCAGGTGCAGGTGCAGGTGCAGGTGCAGCTGCTGCTGCTGCTGCTGCTGCTACTCCTACTCACTCCTACTCCTACTCCTACTCCTACTCCTACTCCTCCTACTACTACTACTACCACTACCACTACCACTACCACTACCACTACCACTACCACTACCACTACTACTACTACTACTACTACTACTACTACTACTACTACTACTACTACTACTACTACTACTACTACTCCTGATCCCACTACTGCACATCCTGCTTCCGGCTACCTACTACATACTCCCTTCGACCTACTACCGCCACTGCTGCAGCTACTTGTTCCTGCTACTGCTGCTGATGCAGCTGCGTCGTAGTAGCAGTAGTCGTAGTAGCAGTAGTCGTGGTGGTGGTGGTGGTAGTAGTCGTAGTCGTAGTCGTAGTCGTCGTCATGGCCATGTTCTGCATTCTCTGCCTTCCCCATGCGGTGTCACTTGCAGCCCTCTTATCCCACAGTCCTTGTTCGAGATTGCTGCCGATCCTCGGACGTGGTGTGCTTTTGATTGCTAGCTCGTCCTGAGGTCCTTATTCCTCACTGCATAACAAAACATATTTCGGAGTATACTTGCTGTTCACCAGGATAAACAGCTTCCTTAACAGGCACTGTCGGTCTCTGGTCATGCGACAACTGGACAAGCAATCCCCCAATCGACCAATGACAGCAATTCATGTAACGTCTGAAACTCTGACGCATGTTCCATGCATGACATAGCTTATCGCAGCGGACAGCTTGTGCGCGGCGGTAGCAGGGCATCGCCACCGGAACATGCATGTCTGGAACACACGAAGTAGCCTGATGCAACAATGTGTGCTGTCAAGCCTCGCCCCCCTGGCGGCAGAGGCATGCCCATTCGAAGAGTTTGCCTGCCACTGCAAGTTGACAAGCCGACGACATGGGCCTGTCCTCAACAGACTCATCGCACATGTTTAGTACCGCAGATTTCAGAAGCTTATTGAATTCGTTGAATTACCACGCCACGCTGGTCATGTAAAATGGGCCTCGGAGCCTCTGCCATAAGAACGTCCTTTCCGACTCTCGCAACTCGCGCAAGGCATGCAAGGGTCTTTCAATTCAAGGTTTCCGGAAGCGCCACTCCAACCCGCCTCCTTTTGTGGCATGTGTTGGGTGTTCGGTTTCTGCACCATGTGCGTGCACACGCACACAAGCAAATCCATTCAGGGTGTTGCATTTCCCACAACACAGTCCCTGGAGGGCTTTGAGTTTCTCACAAAGCATTCCTACATGGGGCTTCTGACAAGATTCTGGAAACACGACAGCAGAATCGGTAGAACAAAGGTAGGTATGTTCCTGTGGGAACCAATTTCCAAAACATGAAAAACGCCTTTGTTGTGGAGAAAGCTCAACATCGCCGAACGAAATCTCGCACTTTGTCCGTCCGTGCATTTCCTAGCCCTTACACTGACTGTCGCGTGATAAACTCCTTACCAATGCCCAGCATCATGCGTAAACGCCTGCAGCACTCGTAGACGACACAGCGCCAGGAGGAGGAGGAGGAGGAGGACTAGTAGTGGCAGTATAGTAGCAGTAGCAGTAGCAGTAGTAGTAGTAGTAGTAGTAGTAGTAGTAGTAGTAGCAGTAGTAGTCGCAGTCATAGTCGTAGTCGTGGACGTAGTAGTAGTGGTAGTAGTAGTAGTAGTAGTAGTAGTGGTAGTAGTAGTAGTGGTAGTGGTAGTGGTAGTGGTAGTGGTAGTAGTAGTAGTAGTCGTCGTCGTGGTGGTGGTACCAGCAGTAGCAACAGTGGTAGTAGTAGTAGTAGCAGTAGTAGCAGTAGTAGTAGCAGTAGTCGTAGCAGTAGTAGTAGCAGTAGTCGTAGCAGTCGTAGCAGTCGTAGCAGTAGTAGTAGTAGTAGTAGTAGTAGTAGTAGTAGTAGTAGTAGTAGTAGTAGTAGTAGTAGTAGTAGTAGTTGTAGTAGTAGTATTAGTAGTAGCAAGCGTCGTCGTGGTAGCGGTAGCGGTAGAGGCAGGGCAGGGGCAGTGGTGTGGTAGTGATGGTAGTGGTGGTTTTGGTGGTGGTGCTAGTAATTGATAGTAGCAGTAATGGTAGTTATTACGTTGTCGTTCTCGTCGCCGGCGGTGGTAGCAGCAGCAGCAGCAGTAGCGGGAGCATTATAGCAGCAGCAGCACCAGCAGTAGCACCAGCAGCAGCAGAACAAGCCATATACAGCAGTAGTAGCGGCCCAAGGCGGTACTGGCAGTGGTTAACTTTCGAGCAAGTTGAAAGGACGGGGCCCTCAGGAGAAGCGCTCATCCTCACATTTCGCTGCCACCGCTGGCCCCCGATCCAACTATCCCACTCTTAACTACACTGGAAAACAAAGACCCTGCCTGGGAAATGGCTTTGAGCGAAGTAGCCGATTCCGTGTCTGACATAAGCACGGCTGCACTCCCATTGGAGGTGCCAGAAATTCGGCTGCCACTGCTGTCGGAAATCTGTACCGTTTCGGTTGCTTCACCTGTGCCATCGCCAGGGTCCTGCTCATCCGATTCTTCACCCTTCATGTCCTCCGCTGAGACTGCGGCTGAAGAATCAGTGTCAGTGTCGTCAGAAGCTTCCTGCGTGTCTGAGTCTGTATCGTCAGTAGTGTCTTCGCCTGTAGAGTCGTCCTTCTCCGTAGATTCCGTCTTGTCTTCCGATCCTTCCTGCGTCGACTCCTGGGAAGACTCTTCGTTTCCTTCACCCTCATCCTCATCCGCATCGTCTGCGGACTCTTCCTTGTCGTTCGGACGCTTTGTCTCGGAGCCCGCGGAGGGCTCTGCACGCATCAGAGATGCAGGTTCTTCGACCTTCTTATTCCTCTTGCTGTGCTTCTTCTGAGTCTTCGCTTGACTGGCTTTCCCATGAGAGACGGTGTCTGCCTTTGCCCGGACATGCTTCGGCTTTTCCACGTCCAGGGCTGCCTCAGCAGGGGCCGAGGCCGTGAGCTTCGCTTCCACTCAGGCAACATAACATTAAGATGAGGGCGAGGAGTCCCTTTTCTATGCTACAAGTGCCAACCTTCTCGTAACAAACGGATTTTGGAGTCTCGTGTTCCGGTTTTTGTGGCCCAGCTTGGCAAACTTACACTTTACCTTTAGTCTCCATTCTAGCTCCTTTGCGGGGTTACCTTTTAAGATCCTTAATAAAACTGGTTAAACCAAACAAAGGAACTACAATGGAGACTATAGGTACCCTAGTCGCTGAGTTCATAAGCCCCCAAAAAGTGTGCACTTTCAGTTTTATAGTGGGTAATATTATCCCCAAAAATGTAAAATGTATCCACTTAGCTACTAAGTACTATAGGTACAACGACTTACAGCCGGTCCCGGGTCAGCATTGCTTGCAGACATCTGACCTTCTCTCAGCTAAAACTGCCGGATGCTGGTAACAAAGGGGCCTGACTAATTAGAGTAGGGTTTTGGGCCCATTGTGCTATAATAATATGAGGACGCCCAAAATAGTATAGGTAACGAATTAAGGCCCCCTTTCTTAATTCGAAAAATCAAAGAGTCAGAGCAGTCTCAGGGCTGCCTGGGCGTCAACAACGACCTCTTGGCGCTGGCTGTGTTGAATCTCCTGCCGCAGATTTGAGATGCGCGTGTGCCCGGATCTAAAAGCTGCCAAGCATCCCGGCCGTTTTCCAAGACCTTTCCGAAGTCACACACCCTCAGCTTTCGACAAAATCTTGTGTCGTGCCCTGCGTCACGGAAATCTACTAAAGCCCTCAGGAAACTTGGCAGAACCCCAATGGGAAACCTAATAATTAAACAATAATTCTGAAGCCTCAAGCCTAAGCGGACAAGCCCCTGCGGGCTCCGTGCGGATCACCGACGCATCGACCCAGAACGTCTGCAGCAAAGCTAACCTGAGCTCAGCGGCCTAAGCATCTTAATATCTCTAGTGCCGAGCACCGGGATACTGTATGTATACACGGTTACATACATACATATATATACATATGTGTGTGTATATGTATTATAGTGTACATACACACAGTCATGCAGTCAGGTTGCTCTGTGTGTACATGTGTAGATGTTGTATGTTCAACGCTTGGCTTCGCCGTAGGTCCTGTCCTATGGGGTCAAGGCTGTATTCGGAGTAATTTGGGACAAAACGAATCTAGAAGCAAACTCTGTTTTGGGCGCAGCCTCCACAGCCGCAAGTCCTGAACCATCACTCATGTAGCCGGAAAGGCAGAAGTTATCCCAAGCTTAACAACTTGAACCCAAAACTCCGAAATCTTCAAATTCCGAACAAAGACTGACCTGGGGCGAAAACTGAAGCCAAGAAACCACATGTATGGCCTGATAAACGCCATTCTCCCGGCGCTCCAGGTATCACCTCAGCAATGTTGCGACAAGTGCGTCAGGCAGAAGCTAGTGCAAACTTCTAGCGCAACAGCTTGGGGCTTAGGGCTTATAGAGTTTAGCATTGCCGGTTCAGCAACGTTTAGGGCGTCGGGCGGTTAAGGCTGCCTAAATCCAAAGTCCTAACCGACACATGGCCGAGTCGCTTGGATTGGATGTAAGACAATCAACTTCGAAGCTATGACCTGAACCCTTAGAAACCGGGCCTGAGCCAGAACAGCAAAGGAGCACACACACGCCACGGGCTACAGAGCGACTGTTCCTGGATCTGAACGCAACATAAGAGTTGGAGATTCTGATTTAAGGGGATTTCGGCGCTCCTCATTTTGCTAACTTGAAAAGCAAGTTGTAGAAGACCCATCTACCTTTCAACCGCGGCGAAAGTAGCACCCATATGATTGAGCTATCCCTTGCCCTGCAGGGTCAGGAGATGTTTAGACTACGCCGGATCGCTTGTTATCATTGCTCAAGCATCGAGACGAGGATCCAGCCCTTTGCTGGCACATGCGGGACTGTTGCCGCCACAATCCGCAAACCGTTGTGTCGGAGTTGCCCGGGAAAACATGATAACAATGCTGTCGTTGCAGCACCTTGCGTCTGCCCAGGTGTCAGTCCTCAGTGTCCTCGGGAAGGTTACCAGGAAGGAGTCTTTCCAGAATCCGCAGCTCGGGCACCCTTCTCTCGCCTTTCTGCACGCTCTCTAATGCGCGGGCTTCGGCCTCACCAACCAAAGCTGCGAACTCAACTTCGTAGCCTGCCACCGGGCGCAGTCCACAGAGCTTCCAGATGAGGTGATCTCTCTCCGTTGGCTGGTACTTTTCCTCGGGTAGCTCCTTTTCCTCTGAGTCAGAAGCAACTTCCACGGGTAACCTCTGCTCGGACTTAGACAGGACCCGTTTGCACATCCTCCCCATTCGGCGCAATGCTGAGACAAGATCCTTCTGGGCCTCCAATTTCTGGCGCTCACTCTCGGGCTCGGGACCCAAGCAAGGCGCAAGGGCAGGCTTTTGCCTGGCCATCCTCGCCCTCGGCCTCGGTAATGGTTTTCTGGGTTTTTCTGCTTCTTCTGCTTCTTGTGCTTCTGCTGTCTCTGCCGTCCCAGTGCTAGGCCCAGGCTCGGCTGGACCTGCGGACGCATCGGACGCGGCCGTAGGTCTCTTTGACGGCGGCGCCGCTTCAGTGTCCGTCTTACGCTTCATGCTGAAGGCAATGCTGCCCCGCAGAGGCGCAGCTGGTCGTGAAGGCCTTGCAGGAACTTCTTCCTGCTGCTCCGGCCGCCTTTTTGCCGGAAGACCCTCACCCTCAGCTTTGCAGGATGCGCAACGCAAGTCCTGGAATCGTCCTTGCCAGTGAAGCTTGAGCGCTGCCTTGCTCGAGCTCTCTGCTGCCGGCTCGTCTGGTGCGATCGCCTTCGCCCGACGGGCCTGGCTGGCCACTTGCTGGCACTTGTGCCCGTGCGCTTCTGTGTGCACACACCTGAGCTGAAAGCGCACGTCATTGGCATGACACCGCTTGCAGCAGTAACCACCGTAGGAAGCATCCGTCACGGCGAACTCACAGCTTCTGTTAGCACACCTCAGTCCCACTTGACTCTGTGACGAAGGGCAGCTCATGGCGGATCTGGCGAAGGCTGGGTCCTGTCCGTGGAACCTTGCTGAAGCTAACGAGTGCTAGAGACTAAGCTTGGGCTCCTCTCGTCACAACCGTTCTCGCATTGTCCATTCTCCCTCCATGACGCTCGGTTCTCCTCCGAGCTCAGACAGCGCTTGAGACAAATTTGCACATATATATATATATATATATATTATAATATGTATATATATATATATACATATACATACATATACATACAGACGTATATATGTGTGCACACACTAACACAGATCGGAGTGCGTTGGGAGGAAATCTCGCTATGTTTTCGGACAGCCGACCAGGCAGCAGCTGGTGAAACGCGGAGTCGAGACCTGCGTGGGTCGCGGCCGGGCCACAGGGTCTAGTCGGGAGTTTCCGGAAATTAGGTGTGCCTTATTGTGGGGGCCTTATAATAAGGATTCCACTATTTCGGGTACTATATTAGGGTTCCCTATTTTCGGAAACTCCCAGTTTGGCCTGCAGAGTTAAAAAAGGCACTGCACAGGGCTAGGTACTGAGATGGAAGCCAGCTCAGTGGGCGTGGCTACTGTCTGGCCGCACATGCCTGAGCCAGGGTGCAACCGGGTTGGATTGCGTTGGAAGTGTCACAGTTGCTTCGGGGCTCCTGGCACGCGAAAAATGATCCTCAGCTGATTCTGAAATTGCGCCTAAAAGGCGTTGGTTCCTCTTCCACCGTCCAGCACACTCCGTGGTGGCACACTCATTACAGTATGTATGTACACAGTAATTACACATGGTATGTATATATGTATGTATGTATACATGTAACGCACCGTGCCTTGATATATTGCGACGTCATTTGAAGTAACAACATGGAATATGATGTGATGTGATGTAACTCTAGAAGCGTAATGTAGTGAAATGCAGCTTGTTGAACGGAATGTACTCTAAATGTAGCCATGCATGTGTGGTTGTCATATGAACGAGTTGCAGATGTCATGTAACCATGATTTGACTGCAGGGCAGTGCCACCGCAAGGAAATTGATATGAAATTGCACATGTATTGTAAGGTAAACGTAGTGGCAATGTGTGGCAAATATAATGTAGATCTAATGTAAAATAATGTAAGCATGCTGAAAATACAGTGTAAATTCAACGCAAATTTACATGTATGCGAGCACATGTATGCACATATGAAATGACAGATTCATCCACCTGTTCGTGTATGCAACTACTCACTTATGCATTTCATTTGGATGTTCGTGTCGTGCGTGTAAACTCCTTCCGGTATCGAACACACATACTGTAGGACATGTTGTCGCACATGTCAAAACATATATACTGAATGATCGCCATTTGCTCACGTGCCGTCGCCTCGTTGACCGGATCTTGACCTTGGATTCGCAGGTGCCAGGCTTGAGGAATTTCGAGCTTGAGTGGTTAACTGATTGTTACATAGAGCTCGGATGGCAACGCCACGGAGCCTTGCATGCTGCCGGTACCTCGCAGGCCTTGTCAGCCCAGAGGTGAACCACCAAATCCACACAGCTGCACGTGCAACTCCACCGTAGCCTGCCAAGTGGCGCGAGCCTGTAAGGGACACCTCGCTGTCTCCCACCATGTCGTGGCCCCGCCTGCGGAACTGATCGAATCATTCAGGCTTCGTGGAGACCCTGACCCCCAAGCTCCGCAGTGATAAAAATTCTGGAAACTAAGCTATAGATCCCGTTTGTAGCCCCTATAGACTCCTTTACAGGAGCCCTATTCTAATCATTAAGGCCCCTCCAACCCCGAAACCTGATAACACCTTTTTTTGCACCGGGGCCTAGTTTATCGATTTGGGCCTGTAGGGTTTGAGGGTTGAGGCTCTATAACCATAAGCCACAAAGTTGTAACCCTGTAATTAAGCAACCCGAACATGATATCAGAGATGGGAGCTTCCGAGAATTCGGGGGCCAAATGGTAGGATCTTTAATTTACGGACACCAAAATAAGGTACCCTCATTTTCGGAAACTCTAAACCCCTGTAGAGCTCTTTAACGGAACCCTTATAGCGGTATCCATAATTTTCGGAAACTCCCAAATGGTGCTCCGAGGGCATGGGATGCTAATGACTGTTGCTAGCTCCGGCCTGTCGTCCACGCAGAAGGCCTCAGGGATAATAGGGTCGTGGGGTATATGGGTGCTTGTCAAAATTATGGTCCCTTTTCGGGTACCGTAAATATTGGGTGCCGTACTATACTAGGGACCCAAAAAAGGACCCTATTTTTGACAACCGCCCATATTATACAACATTTGTAACAAAAAGGGACACCCCAAATAATATGGTGTACTGATACTTTTGAGGGCTTAGGGCCTAGGGTTGATCGAGGCGTCGTCAATTTGTTGATTAAGTCCTGTGTTCTAATCATCGGCGATAGCCATGACTGTTTTCTTTATGTAGATAACTGTCAAGATAGTGTCGGAGAGGAGGAGCATCTTTGCTCTCAATCCTCCAAACAGCGACAACAAGAAGCAACGCCTAAAAGCCTGAACATGCAACAACCGCAAATCGCTGAATCCAAACGGTTGAGCATCGACGCACCCTCCTCTGCCGAAGGCCGTCTGTTTGGGATTTCGGGCTTGGGATTTGGGCCTCTCGTGCTTTGCTAGCCGGGAGAGGAATTGAACAACTTGAGGACAGTCCTGCGACTAATCAGGGTGACCAGTGATCAGAAGTGGTCATCAACTCTTTCTCTAGCGGCAGGTCTGGCTTTGCTATCATCCCTCTTGGTCGCAACCATCCGCTCCCGAGACTTTTCAGGCAGACGCACTTGCGCAACCTGACTGCCAAGTCGGTCCAACCTGAAAGCCAACCAAGAACTCACGAACATCAAGCTGAGGCACGGTGAGGATGATCCCCAGCCCGGCACAGACAGTGCAGCAGAAGAAGACAAACTGTGTACCGAAAGCCTCAGCGCAATCGGGGAACAAAGCCGCTTCAGTTCCAAGCCGCATTGACCCATGAATACGACAAGAAGAAAATGGCTTCAGGTGGGGAGGTAACAATGCCATGGGATTCTTGCCCGGTCAATCCGGTCAGGTTCAGTTCCCGGGCCCCTTGTTCGTCCCCATCATGGTTTGAGGAAGGCTTCTCTGCAGTACTGCTGAGCGACGCTTTAAGACAAGGCACAAACATGCGCGGGGATCAAGGGTACTCCCCCGGTTACAAGGGTATTCTAAACAAGAGATGCTCCTCTGCATTCAGAACTATTGTCCTCCTCTGTCCTTCAGTTTCGTCGAGACCTTCGAATAGAAAAGGAAGCGGTTTCGTCTCTCTCGGCCGAAGCCATGGAGTGCGGACCTGGCTGTTGCGGGTTTGCGTCGACAAGCTTGGGATGTAAGCAGAGACGGCCATGTATGAAGAGCACAGTAGACCCAATTGAAACACAGATTTGGGAGTGATGGGAGAGGGGCATCCTAGCCTGCAGAAACGGCTCCTACCGTACAACTAGCTGAGATGGCAGTTCAAATTCAGCTGGTGGCTGTGGAGCTCCAGGCCGTGAATGCTCAATCTGCGACCCTGTGCTTGGAAATAAAACACACAGCAACATATGGGAGTTTCTGAAAATAGGGGTACCTTATTTTGGGGTCCTTACTATAAGGATCCTACTATTTAGCGTACTATATTAGGGTCCCCTATTTTCGGAAACCCCCCATATACGAACAGGCCATCCAAGACGCCCCGACCAACGGCTTGAACATGGATGACCCGACCACAGCGCCGAGCTTTCCGCAGGCAGCGCAGAAGCCGTTCAGGGTGGATCTCACCTCCACGAGGTGAGATCCCTCTACTGACTTAGTTTTAAGCTTGATGAAGTCAAGCTTAGAACTTGGGGCTCAAAGGGTTTAGGGCAGGATGGGGTTTAAGAGAGCTCTAAGCTGTACGGTGGGAGACGAGGAGCTCGAAGCGATGTTTTGGCTGTAAGAGCTCACGACCGTCTTCATTCGATGGCGCCACCATGACACAATGCCGAAACTACTACTGCTTTCACTGGGCTTTCACAGTATGCTCGCCATCGCCAACATCTTTGTTCGACTTGGCATCCCATCTTTCTAACACCTAAGGCCCCAAATCCGAGGCACCAACAAACACCCTTCCACCCACTACGTAATCTTCCTCGAAAATGGTATCTTCCCCAGCCAACCCTAGAAGAAGCCACGGCACCAACCTAAACCCTAAACCCTAAACCCTAAACCCTACCCTTGATGGCCTCAGCCGGGAAAGTCTCCGACGGCAAGATGAAGGTTGTGCTGTTCGGGCCGAAGTTGCTGAAGAAGTACCTTTCATCAGAACCTAAACCCTACTGCAAACTCCTATAATTCTGTACCGAAAAACCCCCTTAACGCCCTAAGGAAGAAGTGGCTTTCATCAATGAGGATAGAGATGGATCCTCGGGTCCTTGGGAATAGAGTTGGGAGTTTCCAAACAAAGGGGATCCTAATATAGTTCCCTAAATAGTAGGATCCCTATTATAAGCACCTCCAAACATGGTACGGATAGTTTTCGGAAACCCTTTTTTACACCGCCGAAAACCCTAGACCCTAAACCCTTTATAGAACCCTTACAGATCCCTTTACTGGGTGGCGGTTCGGGCCGTGGCCAAAAATATTTTCTCTACTGCATGGTTTGGGTGTGTTCATGTGTTCATCAGACCAATAATAGTCAAATCAAACGGACGTGCCATCAGACCATAGACACACACAGCAATGGGTCCCACTGTTGGAAGTGTTCTTCAGACGACGAATACTCAGACTGGGCAGACCGACCAGCAGCACTGAAACCCAGACGGACCGGCCACGCATGTAAGTGGAGCCCGACAATTTGCGTTCATGACTTCTTTTTTCCCGTCTGACCAGCTGCTGTTCATGACTTCTTTTTTCCCGTCTGACCAGCTGCCGTTCATGACTTCTTTTTTCCCGTCTGACCAGCTGCCGCCCTGCTCACTGCTGTTGCGGCAAGAGGCCTGAGCAAACAGGACAGTGAGAAAATAGTCGTCCTACCATGGATCCCTCTCTCACAAACACGGTGCAGTCCCGCCTGGGGTTTGTTGTTTTCGTCAGGTCATCAGACGACCTGGCCAAACACAGGGCAGGCAACATATACCTGTGAGTGCGACCGTGTTGAAACGGTCCAACCTTGCCTGACTGACCAATCGTCCCAAAGGGACCTGGCCAGCATCATCATGACTGAACCAGCATGCGTAGCTGACCGGCTGACAGACCGATGCACTTTAATTATCATTTACTGCTTCTTTCTTTTCCAAATCTCACACACAGATGATGCCACTGCCGTGAGATGACTGCTGCAACAGATACTGAATCTGACCTTGTTTGTCAGACCAAACTCCTGCTGCAGCACCCTCCCCCCAAAAGCGCTGCCAATGTTGGCAAGAACCCGCAGCTTCTTCAGCTCAGTAGTCTGACCTGGCGCTCTGCTACTAGACCTTCCAGGCGGTCCACGTCTTCCTGCAACCTCTTGTTGCTGGCTGTCCTTGGCTATCACAATACATGATCATCATCATACCGTCTTCAAGACTGAAATAAAACATGAAGTACAAACAAATAATAAAACATGCGCCGTGGCACAGATCCTCCACTTCTCCGACCTTTTCGTGATACGCCTCCTTGAGGTGTCTGTTCGCACTCCTGAGTGACCATGAAAGCACTGAATAATAAAAAGCAGCCCTCGCACAATGCTCCACTTCTTGCTGCTTTCGACACATGCCGAGCAGCCCCAGCTTGAACACACAGTCCTCGAGCGTGGCATTTAGTCGGAGCAAGTCTTTCCTCGGAGTTACGAAATGAAAACTGTGTTATTGTTGTCGTGGCAGACTAATGATGATAGTCAGTGCTGACTAGACTCAGCCTTTTTTTGTCAGCATCCGCCTGCTCCAGTCGGGCCACAAGCTCCTTTTTCTCTGCTTCCAACTTCTCTATCTGACCGGCCGAACGACGGGATCTGACCTTGTTCTGGCGATTCTTCTCTGCTTGTCTTATTTGAGCACGCCTCTTCTCCGACACCGGCTTCTTCATCTTCACTTGCACCAGTTCCACGTCCTCCTCGTCCGACCCTGCCTCCTCCTTTACCGGGTCGAGCCTCTCCTGCTTGACAGGAACCATCGCACTGATGTTCTCCTTGTCATTGTCGGACCCGGACATGGCTGGAGACAGACAGACCACCAAGACGAAGTCTCGAGCAGACAGAAATTGGAAAGAGAGTGAGAGAAGCGTGTAGCGGCAGCTGCCTGTCATCATGAACAACATCACACACATGTGGCAGAGGCGACGGTCCAGCATCGTCTTTTTGTCGTACTTTGCATTTACTGCACACTGTAGCCTGCTCCGACCCAGCAGGCGCCCCGAAGGCAAGGCTGTGTGGCTGGACAGGTCAGGCCGAAGCAGAGTTCCAGTTGAACAATAACGAAATAATACAGTGTCCTATCACTATGTTGACGATGACGGTATTATAGCACTAAATAAATAAGAAGAACAGTCTTCATTCATTGTCAATTACTTACCCACTACTCTGCCGTCAGGCCTGGCTGACGGCTGACTTGTCAGGCCTGCTGCCTTGTCTTTCTTTTCTTAGATGTCTTTGACATCAGACCCATGCTGCTGCGGTCATACTTTGCAGGAGCATCGAAGATCGCCTTGAGTCTTGTTCGCAAGACAGGCGTTGCATCAGGCGCTGCCTGACCAATGAAAGGATTCTTCATAAACCTTTCGCGGTCAAAACTGCGCACAGTTCGCAGAAACGCAAGAGCATCCGACCAGCTGCCCAGGAGCACTTGGTCAGGCCCCGTCTTCGTGGAGCCATTGGTGACGGTCCACTTGCTGCTCTCGTCCTTCGACAGAGTAGTCAAGGCTTTCGCGAACTCCTTGTTGTCAGACCGAAATCCAGGTGTCATGACAAGCTCCGCTCTGGTGGTGATGATGGCGGACCTGTGCTTCAAGATGTGCCCGCTTGGCCGGCACAACCTCATAGCAGCATACTCACGTCGAGACACGACTGAGAGACCATAGGCGACCATACCAAGCTGCAGCACAAGCAGTGCGCTGTTGGGTCTGACCTCATGGGCTCGGGCCATGTGCACGTCTCTGGTCAGATCATCGACGACCACCACGCTGGCGCCCTTGAGAGACTTGAAGTCTCTCGTCTGACCAGGCTTCCATCTGACCACAGCGGCGTGCTGCTTGTCTGGCCACTGGGTCGCAGTCGTCGTACCATCGATGACCTTGTACTGGCCTGCTTTCGATGGCACGACATGTTTTGTTGTCGGACCCAAAATCTGACCAGTGCGCCGCTGCTGCAGACACCCACGTCCGACCATGAGCTGCTGCCTCTTCTTCTGTGTCTCCTTGTTGAAAGCCTTGAGCTTGTCGTTGACATCGCGTGGTCGGACCAGGAGCTTGGACAACCGGGTTCCAAGAACCGATGTCTGACCAGCCCTCGCCCGTGGATCGCTCGGTTGACTCTCAACCAAGAGCTTCACGGACGCGTTGCGTCTCTCAACAATGGACCGGTCGGACCCCGGCTGGGGTGCTCTTTTGATGCCCTTGTCAGACCTGACACGGTAGACGCAGAACCTGCGGCCAAATCGTTCCAACCAAGTCGAGGCCCACTCTCTGGTCCAGTCTGTCAAACCCATATGTTCGGCGTCTCTCTTGCAGACCTGATCGAGCTCGGTTGGGCCATCGAGCACGATGCTCAGCAGCTGGTCGATGGTCGTACCATTGTCGAGCAGCGGCCCACAATGTTTCTCCAGCAGAGACCGCGTCCGCCCAATGTTCTGCTCCACAGCCACGCTGGTGTGCTCGACGCTGACATACCACAAAAGAAGAGGGCCACACCACTGCAGTTTGTTCACGTTTGTCTGACCCCACAGCAGACGATTGTCTGGTCTTTCGCCGCCGCTGCTTTCCATGAAGCGTCTGCGGCGAGGGAGCAGCTGCAGGGCCTCTCCGGCCAGCTCTTCTGCCAGCGCCTTCTCTTCATTGGGTCCGTCCGCCAGCTTCTGAGGCCTATATGCTCGCGCAAGGCGAATGGCCCGTCGGGCCAGGCTCTCTTTGGCTTTCTGGGCCTCCTCAATCTCACCTCTTGACATAAGCCGACTGACCTTGTCCCACTGGCCAAGATCGAAGACAGAGAAGTCCATGGTCAGGCCACTGTCCGGAAAGTCCACTTTCAGTCTGTCCTGGGCTGTCGCGTGGGGTTACACTCAGCAATAATAGCCCCAAAACTGCAAATCGACTAGTGCAGGCAAGCAACGGTCGCAGCTTGCGCCACTCTGACCATCGAGGAGCTGACAGTTCTGACCTCCTCCATGGCATTCGGGTGCCAGAGCATGTGGGCCTTGTTCCCCAACATGAAAGGTGGGCTTTCCTGACAGACCATGATGGCCTCAGCAAAGTAGCTGTGATTGCCACCATCTGCTTCAGCCATTATCTGACCTTCAATGTAGAGCTTCCTGATTCGGACCAAAAACTCCTGGACGTGACTTTTGGACAGTGACACATCGTGGTCGGTTTTCTCAAAAAGCTTGACCAGGTGACCAACATCTTGCCCCCAGTCGGCACTCAGTCCGGCCAAGGCCGCATGTCTCGGACCCATGTCCTGTAGACGCTTCGCTGCTAGCAAACGATCCTCGGCCTCCAGCCTCACATCACTAGCTCTGACCGAGAGCAACAGTGCAAGGGCGCTCTGAAGCACTACATATCGTCGTTGTGGACAGACCGTGGATTCCCAACGGTGTGCCGCAAAGCTCAAGTGCCTGAGAATCTTGGTCAGGCCAGCACCCTGCTTACCGTTCTCGTCCAGTATGAGCTTCCTTATCGGTCTGAGCAGCCAAGCAAGTACTGCGTGAAGCATTTGCTGCAGCATGCATGACAGCAACTGGCAGTACGTGTTATTAAAAGCCACGAAGCTGACAGGCCATCAGCTCGAACCTAATCTTCTCTGAGTGCTGGATCTGACCGACCAAGGACTTCTTGGGTCGAAGATACACGTCCCACCACCACTTTTCGAACTCTTCCTCCAGCTTTGCCGGCTTGCCACAGGAGATTCGGACCAGGTGGCACGGGTCTCTGCCAAGAAAGCTCACGTTCTTCAGACCCTCTTGCAAATAGGCCAAACCTTTCTGCATGCTGGAAGCCCCGTCTGCCGTGATGCTCAGGATTTTTCGACAGACCAGATCATACCTCGGCAGAGCAGGAAGCATAGGTAGCAAGACTCACCACCAACAATGAACTCCTGTGGCACGTATATGTTTGTACATTCCTTTATTGTTTTATATGAAAAGACATGAGTACCACTAGTGTCCTTACTAATATTGTACTGCTGGTAGTAGTTGTCGTCGTGGCCGTTGTCGTAGTAGTAGTAATAGCAGTAGTAGTAGTAGTAGTAGTAGTAGTAGTAGTAGTAGTAGTAGTAGTAGTAGTAGTAGTAGTAGTAGTAGTAGTAGTAGCCGCAGTAATAGTAGTAGTAGTATTAGTAGTAGTAGTAGTAGTAGTAGTAGTAGTAGTAGTAGTAGTAGTAGTAGTAGTGGTAGTAGTCGAAATACTCCAACTACTACACAACTACAACTACAACTACTGCTACTACTACTACTACTACTACTACTACTACTACTACTACTACTACTACTACTACTACTTCTAATACTACTAGGACGACTTCTACTAAATACCACTACCACTACGACTACAACTACTCCTAGTACTTACTGCTGCTACTACTACTATTGATACTAATACTATTACTTACTAATACTACTCCTAAGACAAGTACTATTAAACTCCTACTACAACTACTTTCCTACTACTACTACTACTACTACTACTACTACTACTACTACTACTACTACTACTACTACTACTACTACTACTACTACTACTACTACTGATTACTAATACTACTACTAGACTACTACTCAGTTTTGATAGGATTAGTACTATTGGCACTGATGAGAGTAGTAGGAGTTAGCAGGAGTAATAGTAATAGCCAAAGTACTACTAGTAGTGGTACTAGAAGCAGTAGTAGTATGCCACTATAGTAACAGTAATACTACTGTAATCGTGATCAACGTCGCAGTAGTTTATTTCTTAATACTGTTTACAGTAAGTGGCGCACACAAACAATGGGTCGCCAGCGGCCCCACGGCCAAGCGGGTCCCGCTAACGGGTCCCGTTGACGGGTCCCGTTGACGGGTCCCGTCGACGGGTCCCGTTGCCGGGTCCCGTTCACGGGTCCCGCTGACGGGCCCCGTCCGCGGGTCCCGCAAACGGGCCCCAGTAACGGGTCCCGTTGACGGGTCCCGCTGACAGGCCCTGTCGACCCGCAGACGGGCCCCTTCAGCAGGTCCTGAACAGGTCCGTGGGACTAGATGTATTGTAGTCTTAAATTGCAGCAACGGGTGCAAACGGGTCCCGCCCACGGGTCCCGCCCACGGGTCCCGCCAACGGGTCCCGCCAACGGGTCCCGCCAACGGGTCCCGCCAACGGGTCCTGCCAAAAGCTTGCCAACGCATCCCGCCAAGAATTCCCGTGCATATTCCTTAATGCCCAGCAGGATGCGAGCCACGACATCAGAAGCCACCACCACGGGACCCGTTGGCGGGACCCGTTGGCGGGACCCGTTGGCGAAATCAGGCTGCTCTGACTGAGGACTAAGCTGAAAACAAATCTCAATTGTCTACCACGTTCAAGGAGCTTCTGCTCCTGCTCTGGGAGGCATGCTCCAACGGGACCCGTTGACGGGGCCCGTAAGCGGGACCCGTGGGCGGGACCCGTTGCTGGGACCCGTTGCCGGGACCCGTTGGTGGGACCCGTGGCCGGGACCCGTGGCCGGGACCCGTGGCCGGGACCCGTTAGTGGTTCGTTGATGCCACATGCCCCTTGATACTAGTGTACGAATACTATTAATAGTACTAGTACTAGTAGTACTAATCTTACTAATACTACAAGTACTATTAGTACTACTAGTATTGCTGGTACTACTAGTACTACTACTACTACTACTACTGGTCTGGTACTACTACTACTACTACTACTACTACTACTACTACTACTACTACTACTACTACTACTACTACTACTACTACTCACTATTACTTCTACTACTACTACTACTATTACTACTACTACTACTACTACTACTACTACCTACCACTACCACTAATACTGCTAAGACTGCTATGTGCGACTACTACTATTACTACCACGACAATACTACTAGAGCTAGTACTACTATTATTTACTATTGCTACGACTACCACTAGTCGTCGTATCGTACTGATGGGGCTGCCTTTTGTCTTCTGAGCTGCAGGTGATAGTCGTACTTCTACCGCGATTAGGAACTTCAGGAACTACGAATAATAGCAATACTTCGGATGTTTTGGTGCTTGTACGCATTTTTTGTTGTCTTACTTCTGAGTCGTAGTGCCACTACTTACCAACACCAGTCACTCCTACCACTGCTAGGCGGTGATACTGCCCCCAGTTGGTGCCACCTAGCAACTGACCAGACGAAAATTCACCATCGGCGTTGGTAAAGATGCTTGCCAGCAAACCAGCAATGGTTTGACAGAGCCTGACTCCAAAGTCTTCGTTGATATCGACAATGGTCCCACCTCGCATCGGAACCTCATTATTATTTGATTGATTGAAGCGAACTGCGACCAAATGGACCGTCTTCTTCGTCTACTTAGCCAAGCCACAACGCCCAGCAAGCCACGTTTGGAGGTGACCTTTCGGACCTGTTCGTCGCCGTGGAGCAAGGAAACCTTGTATCTGACCACCCGCCAAGGCTCCTTGTCATCCACAAGAAGGGACACACAACTGCTGTTGACCAGGTCCGACTCTCGGCGGCGACGGATGCTCTCGGCCATGACTTCGATCATCTGTCGAATCTGTGTCCGACCACCGCCTCTTGCCCGTCCGGCCTCTCCAGAGATGTCTGCCTCCATTTGCAACAGATCTTCCTGGCGCAAGGTCTGGAGAGTGACAAACAACAACAACCAAGACACTCACACATTACCGTCATCACTGTACTGCTTTCTGAGTCTCGGTGGCTCGCACGGACACCAGACCGACATACTTCCAGACTCGGACCCAGTCACGCACTTGGGGAACACCTCCACGCAACAAGTCCAGGTCTGAATCCGGCAGCTGTCGGGCCACTTCCGAGACCGGCAAGTCCGGCCGCTGCCACGCGGCAACGGCCATCTTGTGCAGCGTGCTGCGGGCATGAAGGACGAAGCAAGCCGCTTGCATGGAGTGCAAGCCAGACCTGGGATTCTGGTCTCCACAAGCATCAAGATGTACAAGCTAAGCATTCGTCTGTAACTGTAACCATGCATCCAAGAGGCACTTCATACCTGGACCACTTGGTGGTGCATCTCCGCCTTTTCGAAGTCAGGCCTTTGGCTTCAGATCGACGTGAAAAGGCATTGCAAACGGCACAGCCCAAGCCCCACGGTCCGGCCATCCAGGACGGTTTTTCCACTAGCCAAGTCGTGTTCACAGTCCGACCACTCGGACCCTTCTGCTCGTGTCTGAAAGTCCCATACCTGCCAACTTAAATTTCTTTCAAAGTGGACACTTTGGTGGCAACTAAACTGCACTGACCGCTGAAGTGCCACCGCGCGACCTGGCCAACCAAATCTGCTTGTACTTGTGCCATTTGGCATAGGCAGCATCCTCGGACCGACCATCGAACTTGCTGCTGGTCTGACCAGCGCAGTTCTTGGACTTGCCAGTGCTGGCCAGCTTGCCAGGAATGACCACACTGGGCTCCTGCTTCTTCTTCTTCTTGGGAGGCTCATGGTCGGACCTGAGGAGAAGCGACAGCTTGCTTTTAGGCACATCATCACACCACGGTCGCTTCATTGGTCCGACCATGCTCTGGCCGCTAGCAGCTCGAACCGACAGCATTGCAGGCGCAAACAACATGGACATCGATCGGCTCACAGCTGAAACACAGCACGGAAATGCAAGCAAAACATGGAGGGCATGCCAGGTATTGTTCTGGTCCTACTGCAGCGTCCAACCAACTGCGAGACAGACCTTGCAGCGACGCTGAATCAAGCAAGCTAGGATAGAACACACACAGGACTTCATTGAAAGCCTTCAGGAAGAAAACGTATCCATGTGGAGCTCGTCGCTTGGGCCTGGGCTTCAGTCTATTTGCCAATGGACTCTGTAACTTAAAGCTGCTGACAGACTCAGCGCTGAGATGCAAGCCGCAACTCCCGCAAGCTCGATGACAGACCTGCCACACGGCAGCCACACCGTAACTTTAAGCTTGGCTTCCGCACCGTGCTGCAGCTGACAGACTCAGAACTCAGATGCAGGCCACGACTCTTCACAGGCCTGGCACACAGCAGATCCACACCACAACAACTCATGCTTGACTTCCCAACCGTGACGATCCGCGACGACTCTTTTTTACCTCTTGTCGGGCTGGTTCTTGGCTTTGTTTTGCCCACGCCACTCTGGCCTCTTTCAGTAAACTTTAGTGTCTTTAGACTAGTACTACTACTACTACTACTACTACTACTACTACTACTACTACTACTACTACTACTACTACTACTACTACTACTACTACTACTACTTTAAAATACTAATACTGCTCACCAGCATGTCTACCGACGGCTTAGGGCAAAACTGGAAAATGAGGCATCTGACCACAACAAGAGTGGTCCCTTTGTTAAATCTTTGTCTAGTCAGAACATGACTGGGAAGTCACAAAATTTTACTTTCTGACCATTGCCCCGCCTTACAGTTAGCTACGGGAGGCCCATGGTCTTGCACAGACCATGGGCCGGGGCCGGTCTTGCTCAGAATGGATCAGACCTCGGGCTGGAACAAGCCGTCTGACCCGGGTCTTGCTCACACCTCGGGACGCCGGTCTCCCACGAGGACAAAAAATTCGGACCGCCTTCAAGAGAACGATGCAACAACTGACCTTTCCGGTCACTCATCATTGTTGTTGTTGTCGTCGCCATTGTCGTTGTCATTCTTGTTCTTGGGGGTCTTCTTTTTCGTAGTCTTCTTCTTCGGCTTCTTCTTGGGCACCGGGCCTTCCTCCGGCTCGTTGCCGGGATCCTCCTCTTCCTCCTCGTCCTCGTCGTCCGACCGCAGCGCGTGGCTGAAGAGCTCGGTGATCGATGCTGCCTGGTCGGTCTCTTCATCCGCCATAAGCCGCAACACCGACCGGTCAGCGAGAGCGTAGAGCCATTTGGTGTCGGTATCCGACCTGGTCAGACCATGGTACGTGACGTCTGAGTTGATCGCCGCCATGAGGAGCTGACCAGAGGCTGTCGCATCGAAGACGTCACTGACGCACAGAGCGCTCATCAAGTCCGACCAAAACGACTGGGACTTCGATTCGGACCACACCAGGGGAGCACCATCGCGCTCCCAGTTTGGCGGCAACGGTGGCGTCCGACCATCATTCATCCCCAGAGACTTGGCCTTTTCCGTCAGACCCATGAGGGGGAGTTTCTGAGGGACGGCCTGCTTCATCAGCTCGGTGGTCCAGGTGAAATCCGCTGCCACCAAACTGAGCAGCGACGGACCAGCGAAGTAGCCATGCTCCACCGACCCGAATGGGTGCTTGCCTGTCTCCTCTTCGGCCTCGTTCGTCTTACCCTTAGCAGATTTCTCGGCCATGGTCTCACCACCTGGGTGGGCAACCCACTCTGTCAGAGCAGACAAACCACATCAAGGATTATTGTCAATTATTATTCTCTTGACAACCCTAGGACCACACATCCAACGATCCAGCAAGACGAGTGGCTCAAGAGGAGGATGCACTCCATGGCCTCTTTCCCCAGGGTATCTTGGATCTGCCGCTGCAGTGACTGAGACCCACCATCAAAGGCGATGACGATCTCGGACTTGCTCTTCAGTCCGCCCAGGACGGACAGGAGGACGCGGCTGCGATCGAGTGCAGCTGTGCCGGGCTCCGACCGACCACCCAGCCAGGGCTTCTCGGTGTCCGCCGACTCTCCGACCAGATCGCCGGAGAAGACGACGAGGTGGTGGGACTCACCGACCTTCGTCTTCTTCGCCTTCTTCTTCCAAGAGTCGTAGGCAGACCTCACGTCCTTGTCGGTTGCGTCAGACCTCATGATAGTCAGACCGACCTTGCCTTTGCGCTTCTTCTGAACCTCCTTCCAGAGCCCGTCGGCAGTCTTCTTGCTGTCGGTCTGACCACCATCATTGGTTGCCTTGCTCAGCAGACTGACCGTTGGCTTGCAGACGCTGTCGGACCTGAGAGACTGAGAGCAGTCAGCAGAAGAAGAAACAGCCCTAGCAAGAAGGAGGACATCGCACACAGCACCACCCCTGATTGCAGAGGAGTTGCACCAGGCCAGATTTCGTGGGCTGCTGCAAGGACTTGTACCATGTGCGCCAAGTCTTAATCAGACCTCCATCCTCGCCAGCCTTGCCCGTGGCAATGTCCACGAAGATTTGCGTTGGGACGTGCCCGAAGTCGTAGTCATCCATGTACTTCTTCACGTCAGCATCGACCGACCCATCAAAGAGCTGGTGGGCAGCTGCAATGAACTCCAGCAAGATTGGCTCCTGGGCGCTCTCCGTCTTGCCATCTTTCAGACCAAAGACGCTGTCATAGAAGGCCTGCGCCGGATCGGGGGAACTCGAGCTCACGTAGGAGAAGAAGTCCAGAGGGGTGGCAAAAAGTTCGACCACATGCTGCATCCTTTCCTTCAGCTTGCCACTGACCTCGCTGATGCGGATCACTTGGGAAGCCATGCCAATTAAGCAAAGCTTCTGGTACTGGATGCTCATGAAGGTCTCCACGGACTGACCATTCTGGAAGTCATCCAGGGTGCAGTACCCGTCTGACTTCAGACAGGCCAGCAGGCTTTGGACCAAGTGGGTGAGGACCTTGCCACTGTCGTAGGAGCTGAAGCTTTCGGACCTCTCACGCAGCGGATAGTCAGACGTGACTTTCTTCGCGACTCGGACCAAAGACAGCAACTTCGGGAGGCTGTTTGACAGACCCTTCCCATACTGCTTCTCGATCTCCCACAACGCCTGCCACGTCTGACCAACAAAGAGGTTGAGTTCACCGGCCATTAACGCGGCGTCTAACCTCTCGCGTGTGATGGTCCGGCCTTGAAAGCGGATGCCCTTGGATTCGAGCTGCTTGATCGCAGCATTGTCGGGCCGGAGGCTGAGGTGGGACGTCGCCTCGTTGAACCAGCGCATCCAGAGCAGAAGGCTAGGGGCCAACTCCCCCAATTTTTGCGTCTGACCAATCCAGTCCAGTCTCGCCTTGGCGAGGTCTGCCTTCTTGCTTTTGTGGAGTCTGATCGTGACGGTCAGGCCAGCGCTGAGGAGCTGGTCCACGATCGCCCACTGGGATTGCTCGATGTGTCGGGCCAATTGAAGCCACCAGCCCAAGATCGTGCCTGGACAGAGAGGAGAGAGAGAGAGAGAGAGAGAGAGAGAGAGAGAGAGAGAGAGAGAGGGAGGGCTCTTAGTCTGTGATCAGGCCATGTTGTCTGGGTTGAAAACGATACACTGAATTCGTCAAGCACGGCTGGCCTGACCCGCAGACGACGGACCAGGGCTTGTCAAGCTGCTTTTCATCAGTGACGTTGGCAAGCAGGACGATGGGACAAACCAGTCTGCCATTGGTCTCTGTCATCCACAGGTTGGCATGCCTAGGACCAACTTGTCAACTAACAACCAAGTAAGGGCTCAAACATCAAGAGTATCATGCATGCAGGCAGCATTGCTCACAAATTAGCTCTTCTTGAAGCCAAAATGCTCCACTATCTCTGCGAAGGACAGACCAGTTGTCGTGTTGGACTTCAAGTCGGCAAGTACGTCCAGCCAGAAGATACTGCATCCACTCTCGTACATGTTGGTCGTACCAAGCGCGTTGATCGCGTTTGTTCGGTTGAACATCTCCTGGTCATGACAGTGGACTCTTCTCTCTCTTCTTTCTCTCCTTCAGTCTCTCTCCTCTGAGTTCCATGTCTTCCCCCTCTGCATGCAGATATCTGACCTGCAACCAAGAATCCTTGAAGGAAAGGGCCAGCTTGGGCTTTTTAAGAGGGGGCTCCGCCGCCTTTGCCTTTGGCGGCGGAGTCTTGTCGCCTGCCGCAGCTGCCTGACTCTGACCAGGACCTGCCTCTTCTCCTTCGAAGATCTTGAGAGGCGGGAGCGCCTCGACGGTCGGACCAGAGAGGCCCAGCTTGGAATTTTTCACCCAAGTGGTGAAATTCCGTCGGACCCACCCTATTTGGTCGATCAAGTACTCTTCTTCCGCCGGCTCCCTGGGTCGATGCTCCATGGCTGTCGGACCACACGGGGCAGAGGCTGACCAGGAGGCGAACAGTCCGACCAGTCGGACCAAATGCTCTGAAGATGGCAGCAAAATGTTGAATCAGGGCTCCGTGACATGCCATGCTCCAGCCACATCTATAAGTTCAAGAAGAGAACACAGGGCAAGACACAACACGAGCCGGCCGCACTTCAGGAGCCCAAGTGAAGTCTTCACGCTGCCAGGCGTCTTCTCTCCGACCTGCCAAGACAAAAACTACAAAACCACTCACAACGCTTCTTCTTCACTGATCTGGTTGCAGAAACCAGGTCTGCGACGTCTGCTGATTCGGCCAGACAGACCTCGGCAAGCAAGGCTTCTTATCTGAGCTGGTCGCAGAATCAGAAACCAGCTCTGCGGCGTCTGCTGAGTTGGCCAGACAGACCTCGGCAAGCAAGGCTTCTTATCTGAGCTGGCAGAAACCAGGTCTGCGGCGCCTGCTGAATCGGCCAGACAGACCTCGGCAAGCAAGGCTTCTGAGTCTTCTCTGAGCTGGTCGCAGAAACCAGGTCTGCGGCGTCTGCTGAATCGGCCAGACAAACCTCGGCAAGCAAGGCAAGTGTAAAGCAAGCACGTTTCATCAACTATTGAAAGCCCAAGCGGTGCATCTGCTTCCTGTTTTAAAATTTAGCACGACTCACGGCCCAGCGAGGCGAACCTCCTAATGGCTGGTGTCATTGTCCCATTAACCCTGTGAAACAACTGGGACGGACCTGGTCTGCTAGGATTCGTCGCTTCCGCTGCCGTCATCTTCATCATCGTCCTCTTCTTCGGTCTGTGGTTCCTCATCGTCAGCATTAGCATAGGCATCCAAGTCCGACCACAGGAGGGGTCGACCGGCGAGGTGCTTCTTGGCGGCCTCGAGGTGGATGTGAGAGGCCAGGCACCTCTTGTGAGCGTCGTTCCAGGCCAGGCCTGGGTAGTGCTGAGGTGAGAAAACCCACAGCAGCATTTTATGCATCCACCACACCGCAGCAGGAGCAAACTACCGACCTAAAGGTAAATTAATAACAACAATAGTACTCACGCTGCCACCTGGACGCCAACGTAGCGCACAGAGCGCGTCAGACAGGCCAAGGGCAGACCGCAACCAGGTGTGAAGTCCACGACAGCATCCGGCTGCATTGCTGTCAAAACGTCCAACCACCATCCGACCGGCTTCTTCTCTCGCCAAAACAATGGCAGCTCCGCGTCAGACCTCCACGAAGCGGGGCTTGCTGGCCCTCGCTTCTTCTTGGTCCAACCCATGACCTCGCACTTGGTCTTCGGACCGACCAGAGGAAACGCCGGATACCCCAGTGGCAAAGGATTGACGACCGACCCCTCCACATCCGACAGCCTGTCCACGACCGACCTCAAAAAAAGGTTTTTTTCCTTCTTGTTCTCCATGTTGATGTTCATGTAGACATGCTGCACGACGTGGTGCTGGCTCTGCTTCTTCTGTCCGACCCTTTTTTTGGCCGTCGGACCTCGGTGGCGCTGGTACACGATGAGCTCTTTCGCGGACAGACCGAAGATCTTGTTGGCCCCGAACAGCTGCCGCTGCGCCCTCAGACCACCATCACAGGCCAGGGCCATTGCATGGTCTTTGAAGCCATGCGTCTTAGCTTTGCTGACCATGTCCACGAAGATCTTCAGCACAGCAGTCAAGACTTTCTTCTGAGCCCGACCAAAAGCGCCTGTTCGCATCCACGGCCTTGTGGGCTTTTCCTGGATGGAGTCCCCATTCCAGACGTAGAGCACGCGGCCCACACCTTCTCGGTTCAGAACCGAGGTTTTCAGGATTGCTCTGACCACCTCAGTCTTGAGGTTCTTCATCGGGAGCAGACAAACCTCGAGCTGCTGTTGCAGCCATGCTTCCACATCTCCTGGTCCGACCACCATCGGCTCCACCCCTTTTGATGAAGCATCCTCTGCGTTGTGGTGCGCGATGCCAACGACAGACCACAGAGCCTGCGTGGAGGCGCATAATTAAAACAATTACATGCGTGCGCCGATCACGCTAGCTTGGGCCCCAACAGAATACTATATTCACAACTTAAAAACCAGACATACATGTTGGATGTGCCTGAACCAGAGGAAGAGGAAGGTGGAGGCCCTCGGCCAGGAAACCAAGCTGACTGTGCTTGACCAGGTGAACCACATCCTTCTCGTACCTTCCACAGACCAGCCGAAGGAGGATTTCCGCCAGACTCAATGCGCGGGTTTCCTTGTCCAGGAACCAGCCGCCCAAAATAACTTCTTTGTCACTTCCTTTTTTCTTCTTCTGCCCAGTCTGGCCATCTTCCTCGTCGGCTTCCTGAGCCTCGGTCTCATCAGCATCACCACCATCCTCCTCCGCCACTTCCCCCTCCTGTACCCTCACGTATGTGACCAGTTTGCTCGGCCTCTCAAACATTCTCAAGACAGCCAAACACTCGGACCCTTTCGGGTCATCCAGCAGCTTGGCTTTGAGGGTTTGCAGAATCTGCAGGGCAGCCAATGCCAAGGTCAAAAAACTGGTCTTCTTCTGACCATTCATAGCATGTGTTGTGAACCTGCCAGGAGTGATCAACTTGAGATGCAGCATAAAGTACATGGTTTCCAAGACGTAAGTCAGACCACCACAAACCGGCTTGCAGCCGAACAGAAGCATTCGCAGCTTCTCCGAGTGTAAGGAAAACAACGTCCGACCCCAGCCTCTTTCCAAGGACAGAAACGCCTCGACGGCTTGTCCGTCCTTGAAGCTGGCGATGGCATTGTTGGCGCAAACCAGCAGGGTCCTATTCATGACCCGACCATCGACATAGTGGATTTTGTCCGTCTCCTTCAAGAGATCGACCACTTCCTCCAGTTTTTTCCCGTTGTATTTCGGACTTGCCAGGACGGTCTCCAACATCTTCAGCCAAGTCAGGTAAGAGCAGGACAGCCTCGCAACTGTATCCGACCGAGTTTGAGCTTGCAAGGCCAAGATTGCACGTCGGACCTCTCCGTCCGGGTCATCTGCAGACGTTATAAGACTGTGGACGTGTAACCTCACAGATCCGGCCAGATTCAACCAGTCGTTTATGGCGGTCGCATTGCGATCCAGGACCGACCGTGCCAGACCGATGTAGAAGGCCGCCACGACCACGTGCCCTTGGACCAAAGGACACCTTCTGAGAACGTTGTTCTTATTCTGCTCTGACCAGGTCCGAGCTTCCTCAACTCGCAGAAGAATCGACAGATCCATCGGCCATAGTCCGCCCACAAACCTGGCTGGCAACAGCTGAAGGAAACAGGAGTGATGGACCTTCCAATAATAGCTATCTACTTCTTCTTCTTCAATGAGCAGTAACTCTAGCAAACAAGCCAACCCACTCTGGAATACTAAACTAAGATGTGGAAACAGCTTCTTGGACTCCTGCAGCAACTCCAGAAAGGACACGGACTGCAAGGAGGGGTGGTTGGGATCCAGATGAACCCAAAAGACCGACCCAAGTGCAGTGTAGCCCTCCTCCGCATCCTTGGTGAGGGCGCTGAGGCAGTCGTCGGCAGACCACTGTTGAGGGCGCGGACCTGTTGTGCAGGCTTGCCAACATAACATGTCTGTGCAACCTCTCTTCTTAATTAATAAGAATGATCACACCCATTTCATGGAACAGCCGCCCTTACGCCCTGCCTTGGACGCGAAATGGGTCGTGGCCCCTGCATGCCAGCTGGTCCACCAACCATTCTGGGAGATGTCTGACCAGATCTCCTGTCGGCTTAAAAGACATGTCCAAAGGCATCGGCCAAGACCACCCTGGCCGCGGCTTCTTGGACTGACCACCCATAGTGGTTTGCTTAGACCAGAGCTGCCTGGTCCGTCGTGTGGAAAAAAACACGAGGCCACGGTCGACCACACAGACCTCCTGCTGGTCAGACCAGCTTGAGCCGGACCATGGTAGCAACAAGAAGAAGGTTCCACGAAGACGCCATGCCACTACTTTCCTAACAGCATGCAGCAGGCAAGCTAGTTCATTACATCAGTCTGCACACAGCAGCAAGAAGACAGCTCTCAGATCGTGCGTGTGACTGGCCAAGTGACAAGCTAGGGAGGGAAGAGACAGACTGGGCCTTGATATGACTGACTTTCCGCCGCGGCAAAGACACGTGAATCATCATGACATCATCCAGTGCTCGCTTCGACATTCCCTTCTTCTTCTTCTTCTTACTTCTGTCTGTCTGGGTGAGACAGTCCGACCCAGAAAACGCCTGCTAACTGATCTGAGGGATGAAACAGTTTGACCGAAGCTGAACAGGCGGGGGCAAACAAGCAGTCAAACATAAAGTTGGGCCTTCCGTGCTTGGCAGCCGCAACAACGGCAGATTCCCGACGAAGCCGGCCAGTGCATCCTCCCCAGCGGGCGCGTTGGCGCATAGCCCCGCTGTCATATGCCGGCACTGGCACGTTGGCCGAAGGAGGAGCAGCTGGGGGAATGCGAACCACCGCCCCACACCCGGCCAACGGTGCGGAGGGAGCTTTCGTACGTGCCTAGCTCCCCCTCGGTAGGGCTTCAACGCCCTCCAATCCCAAGGGGGGGTATACTGCTCAAGCAACAGACCACGTTCAAGTACAAAAACAGACCGCACGCAACTCGGACCTTCAATTGTGTACAGAAATGGCATCAGGACGGGCGTGCAGGTACTGACCAAGAAGCTCAACTATTCCACGCAGGGACCCCGTGAGAAGGACTCTGGGCCCTTACCAGAAAAACGGAGCGCAGGATGACCGTCATCCTGCCCTACTGAGACAGCACTCACGAAGACTGACTACAGACCGAGGAGCAGACCTCTGAAGGCTGTGGCGCCAAACGGCGGCAGGATGACCGTCATCCTGGCCGGGGCTCAGTCTCAGCACTCACGAAGACTGACTACAGACCGAGGAGCAAACTTCTGAAGGCTGTGGCGCCAAACGACGCCAGGATGACCGTCATCCTGGACGGGGCTCAGTCTATAACTGAGACAGCACTCAAGACGACTGGTTACAGACCGAGGAGCAGACCTCTGAAGGCTGTGGCGCCAAACGACGCCAGGATGACCGTCATCCTGGACGGGGCTCAGTCTAATAACTGAGACAGCAGTCAAGACGACTGATTACAGACCGAGGAGCAAACTTCCGAAGGCTGTGGCGCCAAACGACGCCAGGCTGACCGTCATCCTGGCCGGGGCTCAGTCTATAACTGAGACAGCACTCAAGACGACTGATTACAGACCGAGGAGCAGACCTCTGAAGGCTGTGGCGCCAAACGACGCCAGGATGACCGTCATCCTGGCCGGGGCTGAGTCTATAACTGAGGCACTCAAAACAACTGACTACAGACCGAGGAGCAGACCTCTGAAGGCTGTGGCGCCAAACCACGGCAGGATGACCCCAAAGGACGGCAGGATGACCGTCATCCTGACCTAGTTTTGGGCGGGGCGCACTGTATGAATGAGACAGCACTCGAGAAGACTGACTCACTGATTACAGACCGAGGAGCAGACCTCTGAAGGCCAACACACCAAACGAGGGCAGGATGACCGTCATCCTGCCTCCATATACATCATATGACAGGAAAACCACGCTCGAAAAAAGGCTTCCAGGAACCTCCAACCCAAGCGCAGGATGACGTCATCCTGCACGCTATTTTGGAAGCCTGCCCAGAGCCTCTGACCAGACCCAATAATCTGGAAGATTGCTTTGAAAGCCGGAGAAACCCTGGCTTGAAAGGAGGCTGTGGCCAGCCTCGTTTTGGGTCTCCTAGGGGACCCAAAGTGGGTCTGATCGGAAGTTTGGGTTTTTGTGTATTGCCTAGTACTAGGACTAGTACTAGTAGTAGTAGTAGTAGCAGTAGTACTGCTACGATTACTACTACTACTACTACTACTACTACTACTACTACTACTACTACTACTACTACTACTACTATTACTATTATTACTACTGCTACTACTACTACTACTACTACTCCTATTACTACTACTCCTACTACTACTACTTCTACTACTACTGCTACTAGTACCAGTACTAGCACAAGGACTAGTACTCGTACTAGTACTACTAGTCTTCCTGCTGCTGCTACTAGCACTACTAGTACTACTCCTACCCCTACTCCTACTACTACTACTACTACTACTACTACTACTACTACTACTACTACTACTACTACTACTACACTACTATACTACTAAGTAGTACTACTAGTGCTATTAGCACTACTGCAACGTCTGTTATGTTGATACAAGTAAATAATAACTCCCTGGCTGACTGTCTGTTGCCAGAGCGACCTTCTTCAACGAGAATCAAGGACAGACCAATCACAACACAAGACTTAGTCCCCATGACTCACTCTGTCAGACTATAGCAACTCACGAAAGACAGAGGCTGAAGTTCCGGCCTCTGGTCTTCCATCTTGTGACTGTGTCGCACCAATGTCGGACCTGGACCTGTATTAGACTGAGGATCCTGACTGTTGTTTCGCCAAAGCAGTTGCAGAAGAAGGTGACGCTGAGGAGCCGGCAGCTTTGTGCGAGCAAGAACTCGTCCTTGACACCACAGCATGGGTGGAACCCATAATTATCGGCCGCAGGACAACTTGGTATCCAGCAGCGGGCGGAACGAGCGAGCACTGGACACGGGCCACCGCATCAACATCGAGCCTGCAACGTCCATGTTTCAACAGAACAGCAGGCAGAGCAAACACAGATTGCTACTATTAGCAAATTGGGACAACTGCCGTCATTTTCTCATGCTGCCAGCAACGATGCGAACTTCGACAAAATGAGCCGGTCAGCTGTCGTACCTCGGACAGCAACTGATTTCATTGTCTTCGTCGTCGGGCCAAGAGCACGCGTCCTGTTCTTCACGCGGCCCCCGTTGTGCGAGATCTTGCTGGCCTGGGTCTTCTTCTTCTCCTTCTTGGGCCGGAGAATTCTGACCAGATTGCCTCCTTTTCTTTTCGTCCATGCATAGCGGACTGGACAGCTGCACCATGCACTGCCCTTCGCGCTGGCACTGGTCGGACCAGTAGAGCCAGAGAACTTCTTCCAGTCCACAATGGAGAGGGCAAGCAGCAAGACCACGGAAAACGCTTGCACATCCTGGCAGTTTCCTGCCAGTCTGGCCAATTGTTGTTCCGAGACACCATTGGTGGGCACTTTCAGACCCTCGACCACGTGGCCCAAGAAGCTCAATTTCTGTCTGGCCGTAAGAATAAAGGCGGCGCCCGTCGGAGGCAACACGGCGATCTTGCTGGAGCCTGTGATCGTCGGACCTTAGCAAGGCAAGCAGTCAGTGTGGGGTTGCCATGACAGCCAGCCCTGTACGACTAGTCCGCACACGTCGGCCTTTTTCATGGGCACAATGAGTGTCAGCTAAGTTTTCAGTCCATGGTTCGACAGACCAGGCTAAGGGCTAGCCCGCAGTCAATTCCTGGCTGTACAGTGCTGTACAACAGATTAAAATTCAGACACCGCCTCCCCAAAGTTAACGAACACGTACTCGTCTTCCTGTCGCAGCCCACTGGTCAGAGCAGCCATCTGTCGGACCACGTCCTGACTCGGTTCAGTTTAGGGTTTATAGGGGTTATTATTCGTATTTTGTTATTTAAGTCAGAAGGGTTGAGATTTTAGGGTTTAGCGTTCTTCACGGTTCAGGGTTTAGGGTAGTCACTTGGTCTCGGGTTTAGGCTTAGGGCTGGGGGCTCTAAAGAGGGATTTTGGGAGATCAAGAAGGACCTAACAAAAGAGTTTAAACTAGATCAGAAACTCATTGTGACCCCATCCAATCTGTCAGGGCGCTGGCCGGGTCGGATCACTCAATAAGATGCCCTGGTACGTCATTCTGCGCGTTATCTGACCAGTGGTAGCCACCCAGCCTGCCAGCGGCCAGTGAGAATCATGGAGTACAATATACAATGCTCTATTACCTTCAATACACCAACCACAGACATACCAAGGCAAGCAGCTTCGGGTCTGATCATCAAAGCTGAACAGAACGTTGCGCCAAGGGATGTTCGTTGTGCAGCGGAAGCGAAGGAATATCTGGTTGTCAATGCGACGCCAGAAGCCGTGCGACTCCAGGGCGGGGCGGTTGGACCCTCAGTAGTCTGAATGATTCTTAAGAACGTATGATTTCGCTTGTTGCTACTTAATGATGACTGACTGGAGATAGCAAGGAAACAAGTTCGTTGCTTAAGTATGCCGACCAAGCTGCTTGTGTACCGAAAGAAGGACACACCGCCGTCCGACCATAGCATGAGCTTCTCTCCTCGCCGCCCGTTGCTGGGGGTGTGCTTGTAGTCGAACAGGAAGCACAACATGGCTCAAAGACAAAACTTTAGAGATGCTAACAGACCAGATGTAGCCTAGCATGCACATGTAAATCAAAGTCAGATTTAGTAATGCATGCATCGCATCCACTATTCTTGGATCGATTGTCAAGCCTTGCCTAGCATGACTCATGTCATATTTAACATCTCGGACCTTTCCAGCCAGGGAGATCAGACAAGCCAAGTGTGATCATGCAAGACAGACCGCAGCAGGAAGAGCGGCACTGTCTGACAAAAAGTTTGGCGGTTTCTGGAACAACTTAGAGCCGGACAGCAGTCTCGACCGCCAGGAGCTCGGTGAATGCTCTGCGACACATCTGCAAAGATGTAGGACCGACCAGTCCTCCAACCTTTCACATTGGCCTGGGCCTCTGCGGCCTGCAACACCTCCTTCTCGCGGTAGCTGAGCTGTCCAGACAAATCCCGCAGCGGGGGCAGACGGAGGTTCTTGTTGTCGGACCGCCACTGCGCGTGCAGTGTCTTCCACTTCGTCTGATCTCGGAAGATCTTCTTCTTCTTCTTGCACTCTTTGCCTTTGGAGGCTGACGGCTTCGCCTTCCCGGAGCGACCTTGAATCCACAAACGCACAGGCCATATCTACTATGAAGGTTGTTCTAATGATTACAAGAAAGAACGTCTGTCCTCTGATTAACAATATCATATGTATCGTAATGAAGTACACAGACTACAACATGGCTATTATAACTAAATCGGAGCTATTCCCTGAATACTGTTGTACTGTATTGGTACAGAACAGATGCTATAAGATATCCATAATACCATTTTAAATAAAAGTACTTTGGGTTCTTATGATGGCTCTGATGGCCTCAGTCGAACAAACGAGAACCTGAAGCTACTTGCTCCTACTTTCGTCCATGGCCCCAGCCAAAGATGGAACTAATTGGGCTCAAACTCTGTATAATAATGAAATGACGACAGTGCTGTTATAGACCAAGGCTCCCTGCTGCAAGTACTGCTCCACACTGGTCTGACTAGCTGCTCCAGCAGACACCGCTGCGGCGATCATCTTCTTGGCCAGCTTCTGAAAGCCAGTGTCCGACCCTTTGAACTGGTCCAGGTCGTGACGTACCAGGAGAAACCACAGGCGAGGTCGCCGGATTGGCTTGCCGAGGTCACTGGAGCAGAGTCTGATCAGGCGGACCTTGTAGTTCCAGACCCGTTTCTGCATAACGGGCAAGGCATCCGACCAGAACCGGCCGAACCCTGGAACGTTCTCCAGCAAAGCCATGGCGGGTTGGTGCAGCTTGATGCCATCCAAGGCACCAGTGAAAAGTCTGGCCTCGGTGTGACGCCAAAACTTACCGTCGCCGTTCAGCCGACTCCACGGCTTGCAAGAAAACCCGGCCGTGTAGACATGGAGCTTGTGCTTCTTGTCCGACCGGAGCCTTTCGAACATGTCCGGCCACAGCTTGCCGGGGGAATGGTTTGTCTGGATCCACAGCCGACTGGCCGCATTGGCATCGGAAGCGAACACGAGGTCGTGTTTGAGCTTCAATGCCCTCATTGCCGTGCCAGCAGTCTCCAGGCCAGCACAGTCGGACCCCAGTTTGAGGCAGGGAGGACAGATGCAGCCAGCAGGAATTGACTCAGACCTCACTCGCTCCATGTTCTTCTTCACTCTCTCATACCAGGCAGTGAGCTTGGTTGCCGCTACGGTCATGGCTGTCCTACCTCTGAGAGAGTCTGTCAGACCCTCGGGCCTGCGATGCTGCTGTTGGGCGAACAGGACAAAGATGCAGGAAGAGAGCGCAGATATACCGATTGAATGCATGGAAATCCGACCGACATCTGCTAACAGTACCAAGCACATGCGCCACGCACCCTGTCTGTCGATTGTGTAACTCACGCGTTTGTTGCTGTTGGCCCGGCCTGACGAAGTGAGATGACCGGCCAGGCATTACCTGGATGCGACGAATTACCCAAGCATAGAAATATCACCTCGGAATGTAGATAGACATATGACTCAGGAGCAGGCAGCAAAGCCTCTCCACGGGGTTCATCAACAACTGTCCGGCCTGAAAGAAAAGGCTGCGACGGGCATCTTGACTGCAAAAACAAGCTGCTGGACAGGAAAGCAAGCCTCTCCTCTGTTGTGGTCTGGGACTCCGACAGCCGCTCTGAAAGTTCAGGAGGCACCTTTGTTGTCATAGTGTAGTAGTTGGCAGCAGCAACAGCAGCAGCAGTAGCAGAAGCAATTCTAAGAGAAGCAAAAGAACCGCCACCTTTAGTAGTAGTAGAAGAAGTAGTAGTAGTGGTAGTGGTAATGGTAGTGGTAGTGGTAGTGATAAGTGGTACTGGTAGTGGCAGTGGCAGCGGCAGTGGTAGTGGTAGTAGTAGTGGTAGTAGTAGTAGTAGTAGTAGTAGCAGTAGTAGTAGTAGTAGTACTAGTACTAGTAGAAGTGGTAGTAGTAGTAGTAGTAGTAGTAGTAGTAGGAGTAGTGGTAGGTAGTACGTAGTA